>PVJS01014785.1:10262-39893 GCA_004027185.1 Glis glis | reverse complement strand
CTCTCTCTCTCTCTCTCTCTCTCTCCCCTTAGTGGGGCCCTCCGCAACTTCGTGAGACCCAGTTTCAAAATAAAGTATAAAAAATAGGGCCGGGGGTGTAGCGCGGAGGTAGAACACCCCTGCGTTCAATCCCCGGTACCGCAAAAAAAAAAAAAAAGCTTTTTGTTTTCTTATTTGTTTTAGAAGGGTGGGATTAACTGTCTTTAGGCTAATTGGAGAAATGGAAGCAAGAGACTATGGCCTGGCTAGACAAGGAATGAAAGCTTTGCCTGGGGTCATTACCGGGGGAAGAGCCTGGCCCGTAGCACACACCTTAACAGCAATGAACACTTTTCTATTGATTTTACCAGATTTAGCTATAAATACATACTAGATTATAGTTAGAATTGAGAGTTAAACCAGATTCAAAGTGTAGAAGTCATTCATTTGAATTGTGTGTGTGTGGGGGGGCTTGAGCTAGCGGGAACATGGAAATTTACTGATTCTAACCTTTGTTTCCCATGGATGTAAAAACTTCAGGTATAGAGAAATACTGATTGTTGTTCACTTACCTAGTTGGTAGACAGGTTTTCTGACTTCAGAAAATTAGAAATCACTTTTGTTTTTAGAAAACTTTCAAGCATATAAAACTAGAGAGGATAACATATGTGCTACTGAGCCAGGCTTTTATTTTATTTTCATGGTACTGGGGATGGAACCCAGGGGCATTCTACCTCCGAGCTACACCCCCAGCCCTATTTTTTATTCTTTTTATTTTGAAATAGGGTCTCACTAAGTTGCAGAGGGCTTCACTAAGTAGATGAGGCTGGCTGCGAACCTGTGATCCTCCTGTCTCAGCCTCCAAAGTACTGGGATTACAAGTGTGTGCCACCATGCCCGGCTTTTTCTTTCATTTTAAAAATGAAAATGAATAGTGAATGCTATACATTATCAGTAAAATGTTAAATGCTTTATGTATTCCAGTTTGTTGTTTTAAGGAAAACTTAAACTACTGATATTTTCTTATCAAATATGGAAGCATTAGAATGATAGGGGGACTAAGTGGAATAGCAGTGAATTTGTGCTCTTGGCCCTTCCTGTGTTGAAAGGGCTTGCATTTCCTATCTCAGAATCACAAAAGGGATAGAGAGCCAACTCTTTCGGATATCTTTGTGTTGTTTACAGAGGTTGTTAAGATAGACACTATTGTTATCTTTTTTAAAGATGATAGAATGGGAGGTAGAAAGCTGTATTGATATAGAGGAAGGTAGCTGGAAGGCATTGAAATAATTAGAGGAGGCTGAGACAGGAGGATCACAGGTTTTTGGCCAGCCTCAGCTACTTAGTGAAGACCTCTGCAACTTAGTGAGACCCTGTTTCAAAATAAAGAATAAAGCCCGGCGTGGTGGCGCACGCTTGTAATCCCAGTACTTTGGGAGGCGGAGACCGGAGGATCCAGGTTCGCAGCCAGCCTCATCACGCATACGCGTGCGTGATCTCTCTCCCTACTTAGTGAGGCCCTCCGCAACTTCGTGAGACCTGGTTTCAAAATAAAGCATAAAAAAATAGGGCCGGGGGTGTAGCGCGGAGGTAGAACGCCCCTGCGTTCAATCCCCGGTACCGCAAAAAAAAAAAAAAGAATAAAAAAATAGGGGTGGGGGTGTAGCTCGGAGTTAGAAGGACCCTGGGTTCAATCCCCAGTACCACAAAAAAAAGAAAAAAGAAATAATTAGAGGAATGGGATGAAAGAAAAAAGGAATTAGGTTAGTTAAGTATTAGGCTCCAGACTATAGAGATGAGTATGATAGAGAAAAAAAATCTAGAAAATAGATGTTATACAGTGTTAATCTCAGCTAGCAGAGAGCCAAAGACTATACAGTTAGTGTTTTTGTAAATTTGAGCTGATTTTGTAAACTTGAAGCTACTTCCATGAATGTCATACATATATCTTGGTTCTGGGATAATATATAGATAGGAACATTTATTAATGCTGTTTGGTCTTTTTAGATTTTGTAGAAATGTTTAGTTAACCTTAGCACTTCATATTTTAAACAGTGGTCAGAAAAAAAAAGGAAATGGGTAGAAGCATATTTTCATTGAATATGTTTTGTTGAGACAGTGTTTCATTATGTTGTCCAGACTGGCCTCAAACAATTGGGCTCAAGGGATCCTCCTGCCTCAGCCTCCCAAGTAGCTACATGTGCATGCTATAATGCCTGGCTTTCTTTAGTGTTTTGGGAATGGTACTTGCATAAATTAACTAGTGTACTAATTCTTTAGTATTCACTTATTACATTTATTTATTCTATTTCTTAGTATTTAAAGGTTAAATGTTTTTAAAGGGAAAGAGAAGATGAAAATAAATCATGATTCTTTTTTTTTTTTTTTGGCAGTACTGGGGATTGAACCCAGGGCATTCTATCTCCGAGCTATACCCCCAGCCCTATTTTTTTTTATTCTTTATTTTTGAAACAGGGTCTCACTAAGTTGAGGAGGGCCTCACTAAGTAGCTGAGGCTGGCCGTGAACCTGGATCCTCAGCTCTCAGTCTCCCAAGTACTGGGATTACAAGTGTGTACCACCACTCCCGGCTAAATCATGATTCTAAATGAGAAAAACTCAGCATTCAGATACATTAACAGATCTTCAAGGAGAAAGCATATAAAATAGGCAATTCTCAATTGTAGTTATGATAATATTTAATGATATAAATGCAAATTTACTCCTGTATAATGAGAGTACATTCTAATTGGCTGAAATCCTTCAGTAGAAGTGAAGATCATTTAAAATGCTTGCTCACTTCCCTTGAGCAATTTAAAGTTACTGTTTGGGACTTTGGCTAGTATCAACAGTATAGTTTTCAATTTTGTGTTGTGTTCTGGAAATGTATTTGTTTGGAATAAAGGAATTGGTACTTGAAAAGTTCCATAACAGCTATAATCTAATATTTAGAATAGCTTTTGTTTTCTAAGTTTTGTGGATGTGGGTCTAATGCAAACAAACATTTCCTTATGTTCTGTTGAGCTTTTGAAACTTTGAAAAAGTGGGATATTTGAGAGACTTGGAGCTAAATTGACCTAGTTTGGGAATACAGAGGGAGAAAGTACATGACTGTAATTATGGTACAGTACAAACAGTATTGTCACTGAATATGACTCATTCCAAGTTCAGGTTGAACAAACATTGGTTGTACAAGCTACCTTTTTAAATAATGTGGAGCAGAGGGAAATAAAAATGAATGAAACAAGATCCCTGAATTCAAGTGGCATTTAATCTAATAAGGTAAATCATATTGTTATAGGTAACTGTAAGACAGGATGTGATAGTTTAATAAAAATAAAGATGGTTTGGGAACATAAGTTATGGAGGGCCTTGCTGAGTTGCTGAGGCTGGTGGCAAATCTGTGATCTTCCTGTCTCATCCTATAACATGAACACATTCTGAATTTGTTGTTACCAGTGCAGAATCTTCTAATAATATGAGGCTTTATCTCCATGTAGTGCTGAGGGGGTTCAGCCAGGTTTTTTACTTACTTTCATTCTAGGTTTTTGTATTTATGACTATGATGATATTAAATTAGGACATGATATGTTTGTTAAATATTGACCAAAATATCCCTCCAAATGCTATTCTTTTGATAAACATATTAAGTACTGGGCCTTTTTCTGAGGAAACCATGTGTACTGTTCACAGTAATGCAGGTAGGGGGAAAGGGAGGTTGGAAAATCTGCTTAGGGTAAAGATAACCTTAGAGGAGATGAAGAGTTCCTCTCATCTGGGGCAGAAAAGGGAAAATGAACAGAAGAGAAACTTTTTTTTTCCTTGTAGTACTAGGGATTGAACCCAGGGGCATTCTGCCTCTGAGCTACACCTCCAGCCCTATTTTATTATTTATTTATTTATTTATTTTGTGTGTGTGTGTGTGTGTGTGTGTGGTACCGGAGATTGAACGCAGGGGCATTCTACCTCCGTGCTATGCCCCCGGCCCTATTTTTTATACTTTATTTTGAAACCGGGTCTCACGAAGTTGCGGAGGGCCTCACTAAGTAGAGAGAGAGAGAGAGACAGAGAGAGGGAGCGAGAGCGAGAGAGCAGAGGCTGGCCGCGAACCCGGATCCTCCGGTCTCCGCCTCCCAAAGTACTGGGATTACAAGCGTGCGCCACCACGCCCGGCTTTATTTTTTATTTTGAAACAGGGTTTTACTAAGTTGCACAGGGCCTCACTAAGTTGTTGAGGCTGGCGACCAATTTGCGATCCTCCTGTCTCAACCTCCCAGGTACTGGGATTACAAGCGTGTGCCACCATGCCCAGCTGAAACTCAATTTTAAAGTTTGAATTTACAACCCAGAGGAGACCAGGCAGCTGGACACCAGGCCCAGGTACCATAGGAGCACCTAGTGGTGACTGCTACCAAGTATTGAGTTTTGGATAGAACTGTCAATTTTTGGGAGTAGTACTCGTGATTTGAAATTATTTTTCCCCCCATTAATTATATTGAAGAGGAGAAATTAGAGTCTCAGCTGACTTGTGTCAGGTAAAGAGACTATGATGACTCTAGAAAATGAATAGTTTTGGTGCTATAGACTTTCAGAATATGTTTACTTTTTTTTTGTTCTTTTGTTTTCATGAGATAGGAAATACCTGGTGCCTAGGGGTGTTTAGGGATCTTCAGGAAAGATTTAGGACCTTCCTATTCTTTTTTTTTTCTGGTGGTACTAAGAATTGAACCCAGGAAGGAGGGGAGGGTTCTCTGAGCTACACCCTCAGCTGTTTTTATTTTTTATTTTTGAAACAGGGTCTCACTAAGTTATTGCAACATAGCTGTGAACCTGCGACTCTCCTTTCTCAGTCTTCCAAGAACTGGGATTATGGGCATGCTCCATTGTGTCCAGCTTATTCTTGTTCAAGTTGCTCTGCCTAGTCGACTTTAGTAATGATAGTTTGGCTTTATAACAGTACTGTAAATAAAGACACTTTTACATGAACTGCTCACCACTTATTCCTAATTATCATTGGAACATGAAATTACCAAGAATAGGTGTCGCATAAACATCTCTCTGTTTTGTTCATTTGTAATATTCTTGTAGGTTTGTTAGTCATTGGCTGCTTAAAACTTTTAAAATTACAGGGAATATGTATCAACTGCGATGATAAGCAACACAGATACAAGTGTATAATATGGTATAAATAGGATAAAAAGCTACAATGATATTGGTAATTATATATCATAGAAAAATTAATCTTTGTGGCAAATTAATTTAGAAAGGGCTTGTTAATTAATTAATCAATTAATTTTGTGGTGCTTGGGATTGAACTCAGGGGCATTCTACTCCTGAACTACAACCCCAGGCCTATTTTATTTGGAAACAGGATCTTGCTAAGTTGATGTGAGCCTCACTGGCTTTTAACCTGTGATCCTTCTGTCTCAGCCTCCCACGTCCTCCCACTGGGATTATAGGCATGCACCACCACGTCCAGCTTTAGAAGGAGCTTTAAATAATTTGAATACTTCTCAGTAGAATAATGAACATTTTTAAATTATAGGAATAATACACATAAAGTTTAGTCTGATGAGTCTCCCCCCCTTTGGTACTGTGGATTGAACCCTGGGGCATTTTACCTCCAAGCTATACCCCCAGCCATTTTTTATTTTTTGTTTTGAAACAGGTTCTTGCTAGGTTGAGGCAGGACAGAGGAATTAAAACAGCCATCTGCATTGTCTTCTGTGAGGTTGAGGGAGGTAAACAGGAAGGAGAGAGACTGGTGGGTGCCAGGAAATCACCACCAGCCCAAAAGATAACAATTCAAATTAAGGATCAAAATTGTGCAAAAATTATTGGTTCCCCAAAACCCAATTCTGACCAATCATAAAAGAACAGATGGAAAACCCCAGTAAGACCTGGGCCTGGTGGCGCACGCTTGTAATCCCAGTACTTGGGAGGCTGAGACAGGAGGATCTCAGGTTCGCAGCCAGCCTCAGCTACTTAGTGAGGCCATCCGCAACTTAGTGAGAGCCTGTTTCAAAATAAAGAATAAAAAATAGGGCTGGGGGTATAGCTCGGAGGTAGAATGCCCCTGGGTTCAACCCCCCATTTTCCGAAAAAAAAAAAAAGAAAACCCCAATAAGGTTTAAAAGCCCACTTCCCAAGAGCTTCTGAGGTCACTCTCTTTTCAGGACTCACCCCCCCCCCGGGGGAGGGGGGGCTGCTTTTGTCTTCCGTCTTTCCCTGACTTAAAATAAACTTCTGTGTTTCTATACCCTTCGCTAGTCCTTGGACTTCATTCATCAAAATCCACTGCACAAGAACCCTATAAAAGGAGACACCCCTGTTTCAAGGTTGTTTGTTGAGAGTTGCTACCTTGCTAAGAGTATCCTTGAACCTGCAATTCTGTCTCTGCCTCCCAAGTACTGGGATTGTACAGGCATGTGCTACCCCTCCTCGCTGCCTAATCAGTTTTGACTAATGATTATTCCCTTTAAGCACCATCACAAAATTTAGAATATTTCTTTCTTCCGGAAAAGTTCCCCCTTGTCCTTTTGCAGTAACTCTTTTCCTTCTTCCAACCCCAGGGCAAATATTAATCTGCTTTTTGTCATTATAGTTTAGTTTGCCTTTTCCAGAATTTTATCAAAATGTGATCATAATATATGCTATGCTTCTTTGTGTTTGTCTTTTTTTTTTTTTTTGCAGTACTGGGGATTGAACCCAGGGGCATTCTACCTCTGAGCTACACCCCCAGCCCTAGTTTTTATTCTTTATTTTGAAACAGGGTCTCACTAAGTTGCGGAGGGCCTCACTAAGTAGCTGAGGCTGGCCGCGAACCCGGATCCTCCGATCTCAGCCTCCCAAATACTGGGATTACAAGTGTGCGCCACCACGCCCGACTGTGTCTGTTGTTTTTTGCTTAATGTAATATTAATATTGTTTTATGTACTAGGAGTTCATTTGTTTTAATTGGTGACTCATATTTTATTGTATGAATATATTATAATTTATTTATTCATCTGTTGAGCATTTGGGTTATTTCCAGTTTGGGGCTGTTAAGAGTAAAACTACTGTGATTATTTGTTTACAAGTCTTTGTGCATTAGTTTTTTTCTGTTGGATATATACCTAGGAAAATGGTTAGGTCATATGATATGTATATGGCTTTATAAGAACTTTTGAAATTTTTTTCCAAAGTAGTTGTACTATCCCATATTCCCATTAGTGTGTGAACTCCAGTTGTTCTACATTCTTACCAGTACTTTATGTTGGCATTCTTTTAAGTTTTTGTCATGTTAGTGAGTATGTACTGGTATCTTATGGTTTTAAATCACATTCTTCTGATGCCTGGCATTTGTTTACATGCTTATAGGCCGGTCATGTATCTTCTTTATGTACTGTTTGTTTAAATATTGTTCCCATTTTAAAAATTACATCGTTTTCTTTAAATTATTAAGTTTTAAGTGTTTTTATTAAATCTAGATAGTTCTTCGACATATACATGTATTGTGAATATTTTCTCTCAGTCTACTGTTTGTCTTTCATTTTCTTAACTGTCCTTTGAAGAGCAAATTTTTTTCGCTTTTGAAATCCAATTTATCAATTTTTCTTTTATGGTTCATGATTTCTTTGTTTAAAAAATATTAATTACCCCTAGCCAGGCGTGGTGGCACATGCCTGTAATCCCAGTACTTGAGAAGCTGAGACAGGAGGATCGCAGGTTCAAGGACAGTTTCAGCAAGTAGTGAGACTCTCATCAACCTAGCAAGACCCTGTTTCCAAATAAAAATAAAATAGGGCTGGGGGTGTAGCTCAGAGGTAGAATGCCCCTGGGTTCAATCCCCAGTTCCAAAAAAAGGGAAGAAATATTACCTACCCCAGAGTTTGTGTTATGCAAAGATTTTTCTCCTATATTTCTAGAACTTGCTTATTTTGCCTTTTACATATAGGTCTATGATTTATTTTTAATTAATATTTGTGTAATAGTATAAGGGTTGATGTTCACTCAGTACCTATTGAATTGCCTGGCACTTTGAAAATTGAGTCATGTATGTGTGGGTCTATTTCTGAACCCTATTCAGTCTTATTTATCTATATGTCTACCCTTATGTCGTTACTTGTCTTTATTGCTGTAGCTTTGTAATAAGTCTTGAAATCAACTCAGGTAATCTTCCAAATTTGTCCCTCCTTTTCAAGATTGGTTTGGCCATGTAACAGATGTCTATAAAATATGCCACTCAACAACAGCAGAATATACATCTTTTCAAGTCAACACGGACTATTCTGCAGGATAGATTATATATGTTGTATTATGCTATAAAAGAAGTCTCAACAAATTTAAAAGTATTAAAATCACAGGTGTGTTCTCTGACAACAGTGGAATGAAATTAGAAATCAGTAACAAAGAAATTTGGTAAATTTATTAGTAATGTGGAAGTTAAATAATATACTAAATAACCAGTGGGTTAAACTAATCACAAGGGAAATTAGAAAATACTTTGAGAAAAATGTCAATTAAAATATAACAAATCAGTACTTACTGGAAGCAGCTAAAACAGTTCAGGAAAATTTACTGCTATAAGTACCGGCTTTTAGAAAAGAGTCTATAAGTCAGTAACCATCTATCTTAAGAAATTAGAAAAGAGAAGCATAAACTAAACTTAAGCAAGCAGAAGGAAGGAAATAAAGATTAGAGAGGAAAGCTGGGCATGGTGGCGCACGCTTGTAAGCCCAGTACTTGGGAGGCTGAGACCTGAGGATCCAGGTTCGCGGCCAGCCTCAGCTACTTAGTGAGGCTCTCCGCAACTTCGAGAGACTCGGTTTCAAAATAAAGAAAAAAAATAGGACTGAGGGTGTAGCTCGGAGGTAGAATGCCCCTGGGTTCAATCCCTGGTACTGCAAAAAAAAAAAAAAAAAAAAACAAAAAAAACAGATTAGAGAGGAAAGAAAAGAGAATAGAAAGCAGAAGAGAAAAATCATTGAAAACAAAAATTAATTCTTTGAAAATGTCAACTAAATTGACTAGACTTTTCACTAGACTAATGAAAAAGAGATGAGATTTAAACTACTAAAACCAGAAATGAAAAAGGGGAAACTACTCCTGACCTTACAGAAATAAAGCAGTTATTAGGGAATACTGTAAACATTTGTATGCCAGCAAATTGTATAACCTAGATAAAATGTGAAAATTCCTAGAAAGACAGAAACTGTCAGAACTGACTCTAGAAGAAATAGGGAATCTGAATGTACCACTAACAAGTAAAGAAATTGAATCTATATCCAAGAAACTTCCACAAGGGGGAAAAAAAGCCCAGGACATATGGCTTCACTGGTGAATTCTACTAAATATTTAAATGTTTAGAGATTTTTAGCACCAGTTCTTCACAAACTTCCAAAAAACGGAAGAGGCTTTCAGTGTTACCCTGTTATCAAAACCAAACAAATGGATCACAAGGTAAAGAAAACTTCAGATCAACATTTCTTTTTCTTTTTTTGGTACTGGGGATTGGAACCCAGGGCCATTCTTCCTCTGATTCACACCCCCAGCTCTTTTTATTTTTTATTTTGAAACAAGGTCTTGCTAAGGTGTTCGGGCTGACCTGGAACCTTGATCCTCCTGTCTAAGCCTCCCAAGTACTGGGATTATAGGTGTGCACCACCATGCCCCACTCAAATCAACGTCTCTTAAGAATATAGACATAGTAGCCGGGCGTGGTGGCGCACGCTTGTAATCCCAGTACTTTGGGAGGCGGAGACCGGAGGATCCGGGTTCGTGCCCAACCTCAGCTCTCTCTCTCTCCCTCTCTCTCTCTCTCCTCTCTCACTCTACTTAGTGAGGCCCTCCGCAACTTTGTGAGACCCGGTTTCAAAATAAAGTATAAAAAATAGGGCCGGGGGTGTAGTGCGGAGGTAGAAGGCCCTTGGGTTCAATCCCCAGTACCGCAAAAAAAAAAAAAAGAATATAGACATAGTTATTCTCAACAACTTGTAGCACATTGAATGCAGCAACATACCAAAGGATGTTTTTATAAGAAAAAATATAAAAAGGATCCTACCACGACCAGGTGGGATTTATCCCTGTAATACAAAGCTGGTTCAATATATGAAAATCAATATAATATGCCATATTAAGAAAGGACAAAAACAAAATGAACATCTCAGTAGATGGAGATAACGCATTTGACAAAATTCAGTACCCTTTTGTGATCAATATATTCAAACTAGAAATGGAAGGGAGTGAGATAAAGAGTGTCTTTGAAAAAGTCCACAGCTAACATCATACTAATAGTGAAAGATGAAAAGCCTTTCCTCTAAAATCAGGAACAAGACAAAGATGTTCATTGTTCCTCTTTCTATTCAACGTTGAACTGGAGATTCCAGCTAGGACAATTAAGGTAAGAAAAAGAAATAAAAGATAACTAGGTGGAGAGTAAGAAGTAAAACGACCTCTATTTGCAGATGGTATGGTTCTCTGTATACTCCTAAATATATACCCAGAAGGTAGGAAAACATGTACAAATGTTCATAGGAGCATTATTATAATATCCCAAAAGTGGAAGAATGGATAAATAAAATGTAGTATATCTAAGTCAGGCACGGTAGCACATGCCTGTAATCCCAGTACTAGGGAGACTGAAATGGAAGGATCACAGGTTCGAGACCAGCACGTAATAACTTAGACTGTGTTTCAAAATAGAATAAAACAGGGCTGGGAGTATAGCGCAGAAATAGAATGTCCCTCGGTTCAATCCCCAGTAATCCCCAGTACCATAAAAAAAGAAAAGAAAAAACAGACATGGAGAAGTGATACATACTACAACATGGATGAATCTCAAACATACTGTGTTAAGAAGCCAGACACAAAAGTCACATATTACTGGATTCCATTTATCCAAAATGTCCAGGCAATCAAATCCATGGATATAAAAAGCAGATTAGTGGTTGACAGGGGTTTGGGATGGGAGTATGGGGAATGAATTCTAAGGGCATCTCTCTCCCTCCCTCCCTTGTGGGTGATTAAATCTAAGGCCTCACACATGCTACATACCTGCTGTATCACTGAGATACATCTCTAGTACTTTTTGTGGTGATGAAAATGTTAAGTTAGATACTGGTGATGGTTGCATAACACTGAATGTATTAAAACCCACTAAGTTTATACTTTAAAAGGATGGGTTTTATGTGAATTATACCTGATTAAAGCTGTTATTAAAAGAAAAAGGTAGCCAGGTGTGGTGGTAGATGCCTGTAATCCCAGTACTTGGGAGGCCGAGATAGGGATCACAGGTTTGAGGCCAGCCTCAGCAGTTTAGCAAGGTCCTCAGCAACTTAGTGAGACCCTGTTTCAAAATAAAATAGGGTTGGGGGTGTAGCTCAGAGGTAGAACACCCCTGGGTTCAATCCCCAGTCCACCAAAAGTAAATAAATAAATAATTAAATAGAGAGAGAGAGAGAGAGATAAATTATACCTAATATCACAGATTACCTAGTGAGGCATTTCAGTTTATGTAATAAGAATAGCATGTGGAGTTCTTGCTTCCAGTGATGGTGCAGTTCCCTAGAGTACCTTCCCTCAGATAACAGTAAGACCTGGACAAAATACATTAAAAAAATTTAAATCACTAGAGACAGCTAAAAGCAGCCAGAGACTGGAGGAGAGTCTAACCTAAAAATGTGACTGTCTCATAAAATTGTAAGTTGGTGAAGCTGGGCGTGGTGGCACATGCTTGTAATCCCAGTACTTGGGAGGCTGAGACTGGAGGATCTGGGTTCGCGGCCAGCCTCAGCTACTTAGTGAGGCCCTCCGCAACTTAGTGAGACGCTGTTTCAAAATAAAGAATAAAAAGTAGGGCTGGGGGTGTAGCTCAGAGGTAGAATGCCCGAGTTCAATCCCCAGTACCGCAAAAAAAAAAAAAAAAATAGAGTATGGAGTTCCAGCTGACAGAACAGCCAGAAACTTAGGGGGAAAATTCTGGAACAGAGGGAGTTGCAAAGGGAGAGTCCAAAACACTGTATAAGATCTGCCAATCTGCAATATTGCACTGGTGGTGGATATGCACGTGTGTGTGCATTGTGCATGCTGGGACATAATTTGCCATTAGTAGAAAATTATTTCTGAATAGATTGTTTTAAGTTGAGGACTCGGCTTCAGAGATGTTAAGTAATATGCTCAGGATCACATAGCTAGTTAGTGGCAGAGCCACTCATGTCTTCCCATTGCATTACTCTTTTGGCTTTAATATGTAAGAATATACATTTTTGTACTTTTAATCAGATTTTATTCACTGATATTTTTAAAAGTAGCTTTATTGAAGTATAATTAATATACAATAAATTATACATATAAAGTACATGTTTTGACATGTGTACACTCATGAAACCATTACCACCATCAAGATGTTGAAAATATTCATAATTTATAACAGTTCTCCTTTCTCTAATTTGATTGGCATTCTTCTTGCAATAAATTATTTCCTGATATTGCTCAAAGACACAAACAAAATCCTATGTTTTAATCCTGTCTGTCCAGTCCTCTGTGCCACTCAGAAAAGGAATCCATTTCATACTGGGCATGGTGGCACATGCTTGTAATCCCAGTACTTGGGAGGCTGAGACAGGAGGATCGCAGGTTCACCGCCAGCCTCAGCAACACGAGGCCCTCCACAACTTAGTGAGACCCTGTTTCAAAATAAACAATAAAAATAGGGCTGGGGGTGTAGCTCAGAGGTAGAATGCCCTTGGGTTCAATCCCTAGTACCATGAAAGAAAAGAAAGGAAGGAAGGAGGGGAAGGAAGGGAGGAGAGGGGAGGGGAGGGCAGGGGGGAGGGGATCCATTTCAAAGTTATTCATAAAGTGAAAATTTTCTCTCCCTTAGTTTTTAAAAATGCTATTTACTATCTAGGGATGTAATATTTTGCAATAAAAATTTTCCATCTACAGTGAATTGGAATAGGTTTTTTGAGAAGTTGATATATTTCAGTTTTTTGATACAAGATTTACTGTTAGACTTATTCACTCCTTGCTATATTTTAACTTATTTTTAGTTTTATTATCTTTTTGTGTGCTGGGGATTAAACCAAGAGACATTCTACCTCTGAGCTACACCCCCCAGCCCTCACTAAGCTATTGAGGCTGGCTTCAAACCTGCAGTCCTCCAGTCTCAGCCTCCCAAGTACTGGGATTACAGGCATGTACCACCATACCCGGCTTCTTGGTATATTTTTAAAACTGGTAACTAATAAACCATTGGGACTTGGTAGAAAAGGTGCTTTGAAGTTTCCTATTCATTCTTAATTTTCCATACTAGACGAGACTTTTTAGATCAAAATGTTTGTCTTCCATAGATGACACCATTCAAATAGAAAATGTAATATAATTTATAGTTAATTTAAACTAGTTTAATATAGTATGTATTCTGAGTGTACAGTCCTGTGTTGCTTAAGCACAAGGACATGTTCTAAAAAGTGCACTGTTGGGCGATATTGTCATTCTGTGAGCAGAGAGTGCACTTATACAAGCTTAGATGGTATAGGTCAGAACTTGATGTGCCTTGATGGAACCAAGAGATACAGTAAACGAGATGTGTGATGCTGCTGCTGGCATGGATAGCATACTCTAATACAGTAAAAAAAAAAAAAAATTTGGTACTGGAGATTGAATCCCGGGACATTCTACCCCTGAGCTACATCGATAGCCCTGTTTTATTTTTGTTTTGAAACAAGGTCTCCTAAGTTGAGGAGGGTCTTGCTAAATTGCTGAGACTGGCCTTGAACCTGAACTCCTCCTCTCTTAGCCTCCTAAGTACTGGAATTACAGGCATGTGCCACCATGCCTAACTCAGTAAATTTTTTTTAAATAGAAGTACATGCTAAACAATGCGAATATAATATATAACTAGTAACACAATTGTTTATTATCAAGTATTATGTATTGTACATAATTAGATATATTATACTTTTATGTGACTGGCAGTGCAGTAGGTTTGTTTACACCAGCATCACCACAGCCACATGACTATGTGTTGCTCTAAGACATCAAAGTTAGGATGGCTGTTATATCACTAGGTGATAGGTAATTTTCAGCTCCATTGTAATCTCACGGAACCAGCATCATATACGTTGTCCATTTATGTTATATGGCACATGTCTGTATATTCAGAATATTATATAGATACATAAGAATGTTAGAATATTCACAATACTACATATTCTGGTACTTAAATTCTAAGTCATTTGCTTTTAATACTAATTACTATTGTAGAGAGGCTAAATGTTTCAAATCTTGAATAGTTTCACTAGCACAGAAAGAGAATAGGTTAATTCTACTCCAAGCTCATAATTCAAAATTATAAAACACAGAAGGAAATAAATTAACTACCAGTAATGTATAGACACCAAAAACATCAGTCTTAACTTGAAGAAATTCACTGGTAGAGCTATCAGGGAAAGATAGTAAGATAGTGGGGCATGATGGTGCACGCTTGTAATCCCAGTACTTTGGGAGGCTGAGACAGGAGGATCACAGGTTTGCAGCCAGCCTCAGCAACTTAGTGAGGCCCTCCGCAACTTAGTGAGACCCTGTTTCAAAATAAAAAATAAAATAGGGCTGGGGGTGTAGCTGGGAGGTAGAATGCCCCTGGGTTCAACCCCCAGCACCAATAAATAAATAAATAAATAAATATAAATAAATAAAAAGTATTTTAAGGTGAATGAATCATTTTAGGAAGAAATAAAAGACATTAGGAAGAAACAAAAGATACTACCAAAATAGACCAGGCCAGTTTGCTAAAAATGAAAAATAAAGTTGCTGAAGTTTAAACCTTAGTGGAGAGAAGTAATAGGATTTAAAGTTGGAAATGCAGATTACAACCCATACACAGAAAAGGGAAACAAATGTTGATGACTACCAACTTTTTAATACAAACTGCCAGGTGCTTTTGTTAATGCTTATTTTATTTCTTACAACCACTCTGAGGAAGTTTAATATCCCACTTTTAGAGCATAATGTTATTTACAGCTGGGGTAAAAATAGATGAAGCCAGATCAGTGAGGAAAATGATGAGCTCAGTTTTTAATATCATAAGGAACTTGTGGGGATTTCTGGGGGGTGATCTGGGAGGCACTTTAGCTCAGGAGAGAGATCTGGGCTTAAAATTTTAAGCTGCTTTAATTCTCAAGGTTGTTGGACTTGCAGAATACATCAAAATACAAATAGAACAGTTTATTTAAAGGATGCTGACTAAAGGAGGCTACAGTTGAAGGGATAATTCAAGTCTGGCATCTGAAAGTTTCTGTCTGTACTTGCAAATCTATAAAGACAAAGCACATTATTGATTGCATGAGATTGAGGTGGGGATGGGTAGATTGGATCATGACTGCTAAAGAATATAAGTAGTGATGAAGATACTCTAAAATCCCAGTACTTGGTAGGTCGAGACAGGAGGATCGCAAGTTCAAGGCCAGCCTCAGCAACTTAGCAAGACTCTCAGCAACCTAGCAAGATCCTGTTTCAAAATAAAAAAGGGCTGGGGTGTAGCTCAGAGGTAGAACACCCCTGGGTTCAATCCCCAATACTGCGCGTGTGCGCACACATACACACCACACAAAGATATTTTAAAATTGATTGTGATGATAATTCTACAACTCAGATACACTAAAAACCATTGAATTGTACACTTTAAATGGGTGAATTATATGGTAAGTGAATTATCTCTCAAAGCAGTTCTAACAAAAAATGCTTTTCATATTTTGATATATTGATTAATCATGACCAAGACTATATACAACAAAAAATAATATACAGTACTATTTTAATGCTAGATACAAGAATTTCCACATATTTAAAGGTAAGCTAGATGTTTCCTAATAAATGCATTCTATTTATATCCTTCCTAAAAAGTTACACATCACTGCACAATACAGAATTCATCAGGAAACATCCAAGATGATCCCAAGTTATGAATATGTAATTGGTAATTGAAACCATGGAAATAAATGTAACCTAGAAAGGATTTGTAGGGTGAGGAGATGAATAGACCTGTGGGTATAGACAGAAGCTAGGGAAGTGTATTGGTCAGATCAACAGAATTCAAAGAATGAGTATATGAAAAAGGAATTTATTAGATCAGCTCACAATGTAGTCCTGGGTTTTGACTGCACGTGAAGAATCAGAGGAATCAGTAGCTGGTCAGGCGGTCTAAGAGCTGAAGCCTTAGGATTGAAGTAACCACCAATTCAGTCCAGTCCAAAATGTGAAGATAAGGAAGCTCTTCAGAGAAACGATGGTGAAGTTTCAGCTCGAAGGCTGGAGGCCGACGATCTCAGACGAGAGCAGAAGATCAAGAAGCTCTTCAAGGAAACGGCAGAGTTGGAGACCAACGATCTCAGAGGAGAGCAGACGCATTTTCTTCAGGAAGAGTGGCGGCTCCCTCTACGCGCTTTCTCCTTCTTTTATCTAAGTCCTGCACCTATCAGAACCCTGCTGCCCACATTTAGGGCAGGACTTCCGGTTCAATCTGCTGTTACACAACCAAAGTCACATGATCTTAGGAGGGTCAAGTTGACAAACCAGACCAACTATCACAGGAAGAACATGGATGGATGGAAGAGGAAGGCCAAAGTGGAAGAAAACCAGGAGCATGGTATTATGAAAGTCAGGGAGATGAAAATGAATGGGTGGTTTGAACAGAGTTCTCCTGCAGAGAGGTGACGTACTAAGTAAGGGTTGTGTTCCATGAGTGGAAGGTTGCTGATGGTCTTGGCAAAAGCAATGTTACGGGAATTTTGGATAGAGTGGACTAAATGATTGGAAATGAAGACATGAATTCAGTGAGACCACTTTTTAAAGAGTTTTGGCTAAGGAGGACAGTAGTCAAAAGAATGTGTAAGTTGAGGAAGAGTTTTTTTTTTTTTTAGTGAAAGAGACTTGGGCATGCTCATGACTATAGGAAATAAAGGATGAAAAACGGGAAAGGGGATAGTTTTTGAAGCAAGGTGGCAATCGATGGGGATATTAGAGTCAGAACACAGGTGCCACTTGTTGGACTATCATTTTGATAGGATGAAAGGAGACAAGGATGTTTGAGGATGCAGGTTATTGGGAGTGACTGGGGAGATTTGAATGTGCCTCATAGGAAGTTAAGGTAGTTGCTACTGTCTAGTGGTTTCTCATTTCTCAATAAATAAGAGGCCTGGTCCTCTGCTGAAAGGAAGGAGGATATGGGAAAGAGAGGCTTAGAAACAGTAGTAGCTTTTGTACAAAATCTAACCAGGGAAGCCTGGAACAATTTCCAAACAGCAAGCATTGAGAGTGTAATTGAGGTCAGAGACCTAGAATTTGAAATACCCATAATGGAGGTTGAGGAGTTTCTTTTTCTGCTGCAGAACTTAGCAGCACAGCTTTTGGAGTAAGAATTGAAGCAACCCAGGGTTAACTTTTTGCCATTAGGATTAAGTTTTTGGCATGGTGTGGTGTTGAAGTATGAGGACCATGTAAGAAGAAGCAAAAACAGGAAGGGCTTGATAGATTTAGAGAAAAATTAAGGAGTTAAAGTATTTAAGTATGTCTTTCTGGATGTAGGTCAATTTATTGAATGGCTAATTAATAGGACATTGTCCAGTGCCTTAAATTGGATGTAGGGAAGTTCTCAGCATTTTGCTGCTAGGGGCAGGGATTCCCCAAATCATTGTACAGTGTTGTTTAATGGAGAGCCTACCTATTTTATGGAAAAATTGGAACATTTTACAGTTTTTGAATGAAATGCAAAACATTTTCCTAGTTGCAGTGACAGAGCTATAGCGCCTTCTTGATTAAAGGATTGCCACAGAATCTTGAGCAATGGTGAAACAGAAACTTAGAGCCGGGGAGCATCAAGCTGTGCCTGGCCAGCCTCTTGAACCCGGGGTATTGTCAGAATTTGGAATGAAGAGGAAAACTGAGCCACTTGACAAGAGTCTTCATATATAAGGGAGATGGTGACAGAAATGAGAATGGACACAAGATGATGTGGTCCAATGGCATAAGCCTTTTCCACTTGGGTGGAAGTGGCTGGAAATAGATGAGACATTGACCCTGACACAGTTGGCGTATGGGTTATGAGTTGTGTCCATTGATGGTGACAATGGAGATTGTCTACGTTTATTGGAGGCTTTATGTGTGCCAGGCACTGCTTCTGTTACAAACACCTAACATGACTGGATTCATTCGCCTCAGGAAACCTATGAGGTTAAATATTGTTACCTTCATTTTGTAGGTAAAGAAACTGAGGCAGAGAGGCTAGGAGCAGTCCCAGAATGTCATGTAAGGTTTGTGCATGGGCGGGGGGTGGGGGGATATGGATTCAAACTCAGGCTGACTCCAGAGCATATGTTTCTAACTATGTTGTGTCATCATGGGATAGTGTACTGATAAACTTTTCCAATATATATGTATTCAATGTGTGTTAAGTAATTTACATTGTTTATAACTCAAGGAACACTCTCAGGATTTCGATGCTTTCTAATTTGGTGGTGATTGTGTTATTATATATTTTGTGTAAGTATTAACTAGAGTAATAGTTCCTAAATGTGTGGAGACTAGCAGCAATAACATCATCACCTGAGATCTTGTTAGAAACAAATTTTTGTGGTATCCGATACCCACTGCTTGAGGGACTGGGATTGGAGCCCAACAGTCTGTTTTAACAAACCATGCTATTCTGATACAGGCTGAAATTTGAGAACCACTAACCCAAAGTGGAGTATGGGAAGATGAATGAGAGTTTGAATTAGATGCTGGAGAGGGGTTGAGATGGTTAGTCACACTCTCAATTCTAATGGGGAATTATTACCATTAGTTTTTACTTTGCATGCCTGCAGTTTGGTATGTTAATGCTTCTGGGCACAAGTGAGATGGGAGCCAAAAAATTAGTGGATTGCAACTATTGATAATACAAAATGCATGGTGGTGCGTGGTACTCTCCTTTAAACATTAAAAATGTAGTGTTTAATACACAAAATAGATAAGTTTTGAAGCAATAATAAAACAAATATCCATGAATTAAAAATCATATTTGAGGACTAGAACATCACCAGTACCCTGAAAAGCTGCCTCTCTGATGCTATCCCTAGCTTCCTTCCAGAAGTAATCCATTGTCACAAATTTGTCTAAATTTTGTTACTTTGCTTTTCTAGATTTACCATACATGTTTGCATCCTGAAATTTATATAGCATTAACTTTGCTTGTTTTATAAAAATAACATAAAAATATTTTTTTTACTTTGCTCATCTAATATATTTCTAGATTTATTCATTTAGTTGTATGTAGTTCATTCATCTTCTTTGCTAAGGAATAATTATTATATCTCACAATCCATTTATTCTGTGGGGGGGCACTGAGGATTGAACCCGGGGTGTTGTACCTCTGAGCTGCATCCCCAGCCCTTTTTTTTTTTTTTTGTATTGTTTTGTTTTGAAACAGGCTCTCACTAGGTTGCTGAGAGTCTTCTCTCTCGGCTTCCCAAGTACTAGGATTACAGCAGGCATGTGCCACCAAGCCTGGCTTCACTTATTCTTTTAATGAGCATTTAGGTTGCTTTTATTAATTTTTAAAATTTTTGCTGTTACAAACTAGTGATGCTAAGAAACCTCTTGTATGTCTCATGGCACATATATGCAAGAATTTCTTTAGGGTTTATACTTTGGAGTGGAGTTGTGGTATCTTTTTTGAGTATTTTTCAACTTTACTGGATTTTGTCAAGTTGTTTCCCCCAAATGGTATACTGACAGTTTACCAGTTCCACATCTTCATGAACTTTTGGAGATGTTATACTTAACAATTTTGGCAATCTAGTAAGTGTAAAATGGTATCTCATTGTGGATTTAATTTACATTTTTCTGATTAATTAGGTTGATCATCTTTATGTTGGCTATTGTTTTGTGATTTACAGAATGTCTTTCCAAATATTTTTCTGTTGTCTTTTTCTTATTGAGGTGTTGAAAAACTTTATGTATTTCGGATAGTCATTATTCACTATTCACTCTTCAAGTATCCTTCCAGTTTGTCTTGTCTTTCCATGTGGAATCTCTTAAAGAACAGAAATACTTAATTTTAATGGAGTTATTCTTTTGTTTTTAGAACTTTTTGTATCCTAAGTAATCTTTCTCCATTCAGGGATCATAAAGATACTTTCCTTCAATAATTTTTTTTTTTTTTTTTTTGTGGTACCGGGGATTGAACGCAGGGGCGTTCTACCTCTGCACTACGCCCCCGGCCCTATTTTTTTATGCTTTATTTTTGAAACCGGGTCTCACGACGTTGCAGAGGGCCTCACTAGGTAGAGAGAGAGAGAGACAGGTAGAGAGAGAGAGAGAGACAGGTAGAGAGAGAGAAAGAGAGAGAGAGAGAGGAGAGAGGAGATAAGTCGCGCGCGCGCCCGCGCATGTGCGCTGAGGTTGGCCGCGAACTCGGATCCTCTGGTCTGCGCCTCCCAAAGTACTGGGATTACAAGCGTGCGCCACCTTCAATAATTTAAAGTGTTACTTTCACAAGTCATTGATCCATTTGGAACTGGTTTTTCTGTATGGTACTATAGTAGGACTCCAGTTTCATTTTTCCCCCCTCATGAATAATTATGTGGCCCAGTATCATTTACTAAATGATCTTTTTCTCAGTGATCTGGAATGACAACTCTATCATACCAAGTTTCCATATATATATTTGGGCTTATTTGGGGGTTCTTTCTTATTGGTGAATTTGTTTTCAACTTTATATATGTTTATTATGTATCTTTAAGAGCTAGTTTTTTTATTATAGCTAAACAAAATTGACAGTAGTAATTTGCTATGAAATGTCTAGTTAGTGTTTACATTCCTCAAATGGCTTCTATCTATAAAGCTTGTGTGTATATAAAATATACTTTGTTTAGATCAGTTGCCAAATAAGATCTATTTATGGTGACTAATTGATATCTCTCATTTAATTTTAATTTTATTTTATTTTGTGGTACTGGGCCTTGAACTCAAGAACATTCTATTTCTTTTTTTTTTTTTTTTTTGCGGTACTGAGGATTGAATGCAGGGGCGTTCTACCTCCGCGCTACACCCCCGGCCCTATTTTTTTTTATGCTTTATTTTTGAAACCGGGTCTCACGAAGTTGCGGAGGGCCTCACTAGGTAGAGAGAGAGAGAGGAGAGAGGAAAGAGATAGATCTCGCGTGCGCGCGCGCGTGCTGAGGTTGGCCATGAACCCGGATCCTCCAGTCTCCACCTCCCAAAGTACTGGGATTACAAGCGTGCACCACCACGCCCGGCAAGAACATTCTATTTCTAAGCCACACCCCCCCTAGCCCTATTTTGAAACAGGGTCTCACTAAATTAGTGTGTGCTAGTCTGGTGTGCCATTGTGCCAGCTTAATTGATATGTCTCTTAAATCTCTTTTAAAATCTATAGGCTTCCTCTTTGTTTCTCAAACTGCCTGCCCCCTTTTTTTCCTTGTTTCCTTTTGTTGTTATTATTAGGGAAATGGAATTATTTATCCTGGATTTTGCTACTTACCATGCGATTGTGTTGTTTAATATGTCCCTCTGTTCCCTGTAGTTCCTGTAAATTGGTTGTTAGAGAAAACTTGCCAGGTGTGGTAGTGCATGCCTGTAATCCCAGTATTTGGGAGGCTGAGACAAGAGGATCACAGGTTCAAGGATAGCCTCAGCAACTTAGTGAGGCCCTGTTTCAAAACAAAAAATAAAATAGAATTGGGGGTATAGCTCAGACGTAGAATGCCCCTGGGTTTGATCCCCAGTACCATAAAAAAAAAAAGATAATAGAAGGCCTGATCTGCCGAGATAGATAGGAGCTTCAGCTACTTAGTAAGGCCCTCCACAACTTAGTGAGACCCTGTTTCAAAATAAAGAATTAAAAGTAGGGCTGGTGGAGTAGCTGAGAGGTAGATGCCTCTATGTTCAATCCCCAGTACTGGAAAAAAAAAAGACTTGATCTGATTTATTCATTGATTAAGATATAATTCACCTACCATATAATTCACTCATTTAAAGTGTGCAGTGCTATGGTTTTTATTATATTTGTAGAGTTGTGGGACCATCACCATAATCAATTTAGAATATTTTTACAATCACAAAAAGAAACCTGATGTCCTGTAGTAGTCATCCTCTCCTCTCCATGTTCTCATCTTCCTCTAGGTCTAAGCAGCCATTAATCTTTCATCTCTATAGATTTGCCTATTCTGGACATTCCTAAAGATGGAATCATACAATGTGTGATCTCTTGTGACTGGCTTCTTTCACTTAGCATGTTTTCAGGGTTCTTGCATGTTACTACTATGTATGACTACTAGTACTTCATTCCTTTTTGTTGCTAAATACTTCGCCATATGGATATACTATGTTGTATTTATCCATTTGTCAGTTGATGGCCATTTGGGCCCCTTTGACTGTTGTGAATAGTGTTGCTGTTAACATTCCAATATGTTTTTGTACAGATACAGGTGCTCATATCTTTTAGATGTATATCTAGGAACAGAAATGCTACATTATGGTAACTCAGTGTTTAACCTTTGAGGAACTGCCAGACTATTTTCCAAAGTGGCTACACTAATCCCACCAGTAGTGTCTGAGGGTTTCAGCTTCTCCACATCCTTCTAATATGTGTGTGTGTGGGGGGGGGGGCTGAGGATTGAACCAGGGCCTTGCAAGGCAAGCGCTCTACCAGAGTTACACCCCCAGCCATTGTGTTTTCTTTTAGCCATTCTAGTAGGTATCTCATGTGGTTTTGATGTACATTTCTCTGATGTATTTATTGGTCATTGTCTGTCTTTGGATAACTATATATTTACATCCTTTGCTCATACTTTAATAGTGTTACTTCTCTTTTTATTAATGAGTTATAAGGGTCTGTTATATATTCTAGTTATAAGTCCTTTTTTTTTTTTTTTGCGGTACCGGGGATTGAATGCAGGGGCGTTCTACCTCCGAGCTACACCCCCAGCCCTATTTTTTATACTTTATTTTGAAACCGGGTCTCATGAAGTTGCGGAGGGCCTCACTAAATTGCTGAGGCTGGCTGTGAACCCGGATCCTCCGGTCTCAGCCTCCCAAGTACTGGGATTACAAGCGTGCGCCACCACACCCGGCTAGTTATAAGTCCTTTATCTGACATGTGATAAGCAAATTTTTTTTCTCATTTTGTGGGTTGGCCTTTTACTTTCTTGGATACTTACATGCTTCTATCATGAGTTACATAATGTTGGGTTATTGTGTGTGTGTGTGTGTGTGTGTGATGTTAGCAATCACTGATGATCATTGTCTAGATCTATTACTTTACTAACGTGTGAAGTGGCATTTGAATTCTGTCATTCCTTCATTATTAAAATTCTGAGTTCAAAGTTAGTAGTTCTCTCAGAATAATAATAATAATAATAATATATTAATAATATAATAATATAATAATTATAATTATATATTAGTAGTAGTAGTAGTAGTAGTAGTAGTATTCTGTGATACTGGGGATTGAAACCAGGGGCATAGGCTGAGGCTACACCCCCAGCCCTATTTTTTATTCTTTATTTTTGAAACAGGGTCTCACTGAGTTACGGAGGGCCTAAGTAGCTGAGGCTGGCTGCGAACCTGCGATCCTCCTATCTCAGCTTCCCAGTACTGGGATTACAAGCGTGGGCCACCATGCCCGGCTCATTATAGAGATTCTTAGCATAGGGTAAAGCAGCTTCTGATGGCCCCCAAACCACCTGAAATTGCATGCCAAAAATACCACCTTTGTGTATGAGGAGAGGGTACTAGGGATTGAACCCAGGAATTCTACCTCAGAGGCACACTCCCACCCAACCCTTTTTATTTTGAAATGGCCTGGCTAAGTTACTGCACATTGACCTTAAACCTGCAATCCTTCTTTCTTGGCCTCCCCAAATTCATTTGGTTTCTTTGACTATAAGGGTATAAGACTGCCTTCCTAGGTAGTGACAGCTAGAAAACTGTACAGGGAATTCAGGTATGCACCACTGTGCCTGGCTAATACCCTCTATTTTTAAAGTGACTATTATCAGATTCTGAAAAAGGCATAATTTTGTCAATTGTACAAATGCAATAAAACTAAAACCATTGAATTTATCTTATTAAAGCATTGCAAGTGTGCTGTGCTATTACATAGACCATGTGCTTGTGTTTTTCCAGTGTCAGAATGTATTAATTAAATTACTTAATTACAAATCAATAGATTTGTAAGCTGCATCGGTTTCATCGGCTTTACTCACTGAGTTAATCCTATTTCACTTGGAGTCCTGACTATTTTCATGGGGACACACGCTAATTCTGTGGGTCCTTGGCCTCCATGATGAAAAAGAATTTCAAAACGTGCCATCAGAAAAGGCAAAGGTTTAATTAAGAAAGGTGGGGATACAGGTTGGGGGCCATCTCAAAAGGGGAGAGCGAGTCTCTCTGCGCGTGACCATCCATCCAAGCAAGCAAGAGAGAGTCCACATGCTTTCTCAGTTCTTTTATAGGAGGGGGTAGGTAGGGTCACACAGTGGAGAGCAGGACTTCCTCTTAGTCCTCAGTTTCCCTGGCAACAGATAGGGGTTGGGGTCTGACCTTTGTCCTCCTCACCCACCCTATTTACATTAAGCATCTCAGGTGTGGAGAGGAGCCATTGTGATTAAGGGTGTGGACTCATTAAGGCTTCTGCCTGACTGAACGCACCCTATAGGGTGGAGTTAGATTATGAACTTTCAGAATTTTAAATCTATATTTTTCTTCCCAATGTCTCCTTTCTGCCTGATACTTCTATCCTACCTCACTATGACAATTGCAAGGTCTTTGTTCCATTCCAGTTTTTTGTTTGTTTGTTTGCTGTACTGGGAATTGAACCTAGGGGCTTCTACCTCCGAGCTACACCCCCAGCCCTATTTTTCTTTTTTTTTTTTATTTTGAAACAGGGCCTCACTAAGTTGCTGAGGGTCTCACTAAGTAGCTGAGGCTGGCCGCAAACCCGGATCCTCTGGTCTCAGCCTCCCAAGTACTGGGATTACAAGCGTGCGCCACCACGCCCGGCTCCATTCCAGTTTTTATTGCTAATATTTATAGCACTCAAATTATATATCACACTTAACACAATTTATATGCCCCCTACATATACATTACATAACATGTTATTTTATATGTTACTTAAAAGCTGAAAAAAGGTAAAGAGGCCATAGGATTTAAAGAGGCAATGCCAAGAGTCATTGCAAAGAGTTAATAAAAATGCAGAGTCACTGCAGATGGCCAGATTAACAAACTGATATTAGTTGTCAAAGAGAAGGGTCCAGGTGTGGTGGTGCACACCTGTAATCCCAGTACTTGGGAGGCTGAGAGAGGAGGATCACAGGTTCGAGGACAGCCTCAGCAACATAGCAAGACTCTGAGTAACCTAGCGAGACCCTGTTTTAAAACAAAAAAATAAAAAGGACTGGGGGTGTGACCTGGAGGTAGAATGCCCCTGGTTTCAATATCCAGTACCCCCCCCCCACACACACACACACACAAAACAGGAAAAAAAAGGAAGGAAGGGTTCAGAAGGCAAGGCGGATCATGCTGAACTGTGCCGGGGTAGTCAGGAGTTGTCACCTGGCAATCTCCTGGGCAAAGGCTGTGATGAGTACACCAGAGGGGCCTGTGACAGTTACAGGTCAGTGTGCGCTGCTGCAGTCTGAGGTTTCTCCCCTTGTATATGTCTGGGAGCAGGTGGTGCATCATTTGTTTTTCTAGTGTATTTGATAAGCTCATGGGTGGTAATTTTTTGTTAGCACGAACAAGTTACTTAACAGTTTGTGCCTTAAGGTTGTACTGGGAAGATGGTTGTTATTTGTACAAACAAGATGCCAAGTCATTCTACCTTAGCAATTTTACCCCAAATGGATCAACTCAGGACAAGCTCTTGCTCAGGACAGGCTGCTGTTCTATACATAAAGTGATTCTAAAATTGTTCTATGACTGAAAAGCTTGAAGGAAAAGTATGGGGATACACTATTTAACAACTTTTAAAACTGTACTTTATAATTTTACTAACAAAATTATAGACCAATAAAATATAACCACTTATAAGTAAATTAGTAGAGAATTTTTTAAAGTTAGTTTTCAGTCTGTTGCTTTAAAGATAATCTGTCTCTTTTTCTCTGGCTCCTTTTAAGATATCTTTTTCTCTTTGGTGCTTTGCAGTTTTATTATGATATATCCAAGTGTGCGTTATTTTGATTTTCCCACTTGGAGTTTGTTGGGCTTCTTGAATATATGGCTCATTTTTTTTTTTATTAGTCCTGGGAAATTCTTAGCTGTTATCTCTTCAGATGTTGCTTCTGCAGTGCCTTATCTTTCTGGCTCTTAAACAAACATTTTTTTGTAACTTATTGTGTCTTCTTTGTTGCTCTCCTCTTTTTTATTTTTTTTGCCATACTGGGGATTGAATTCAGGGGCATTCTACCTCCAAGCTATACCCCCAGCCCTATTTTTTTATTCTTTATTTTGAAACAGTGTCTCACTAAGTTGCGGAGGGCCTCATAATAAGTAGCTGCGGCTGGCCGGGAACCTGGGATCCTCCTGTCTCAGCCTCACAACTACTGGGATTACAAGCGTGCACCACCACGCCCAACTTGCTCTCTTCTTTACTTATAGTATCTCTTAGATTTCATAATCATCAGTTTCTTCTTAGCCACCTTGAAGTT
The DNA here is from genome assembly GCA_004027185.1 of Glis glis. NCBI lineage: Eukaryota > Metazoa > Chordata > Mammalia > Rodentia > Gliridae > Glis > Glis glis. Next base: position 13,225 of record PVJS01014785.1, on the reverse strand, counting down.
CAGACTCTCTCTTAAACTATCAAATCTACCATAAAACCCATCTTTGGAGTTTTAAATTTTGGAGTTTTAAATTTTGATTATATTTATTTCAACAATTTTTATATCTCAGAATTCTGGGTGGCTCACTCTCATTTTTCAAGGCTACTGGTCATTTCTGATCATTTTTTAATTCCACTTTTTTAGACCTTTGCTATACTTGTTTTATATCTTATAACTTAATTCCAGTATTCTAACTCCAAAAGGGGTGAAACCATATACGTTTTTATTTGTTGCCATTCATTCTTGATTTATGACTATGATTCTGTTTATGGTGGTTTATTTTCTTGTGTATTTGGTGACTTTTTTTTTTTTGCCGTACCAGGGATTGAACCCTGGGGCATTCTACCACCGGGCTACACCCCCAGCCCTATTTTTTATTTTTTATTTTGAAACAGGGTCTCCCTAAGTTGCAGAGGGCCTCACTAAGTAGCTGAGGCTGGCTGCGAATCGGAATCCTCTGGTCTCAGCCTCCTAGGTACTGGGATTACAAGTGTGCACCACCACGCCTGGCTTATTTGTAGTAAACATGTACATTTGCTTTGTTGAGAAACAGTCTGTTTTGGCCATCTTGAGTTTCTGGATAAATGAGAAGCCTTAAGGTTTAGCTCACTGGCCTAATTTGTGCTCCCAGTGTGAAATAGACAGCCTCATACTTCACTTTTCATTTATATACCTTTTAATGACTTCCCCCTTAGACTTAACTTTATATACTCTTCTGTTTTTTTTTTTTTACTACTTATGTGAGTTCAGCAGTACATTATACATTATTTTTTTCTGTTATAGTGAGAATCCAGTTGTAATGGAACAGAACTTCGTGAGACCCGGTTTCAAAATAAAGTATAAAAAATAGGGCCGGGGATGTAGCTCGGAGGTAGAAAGCCCCTGGGTTTAATACCTGGTACTGCAAAAAAAAAAGAAATAGGGTCTCACTAAGTTGCAGAGGGCCTACCCAAGAAGCTGAGGCTGCCCATGAACCAGGATCCTCCCGTCTCAGCCTCCCAAGTACTGGGATTACAAGTGTGTGCCACCATACCTGGCCACAATTTTTTATTTTAGATATGTAATATCTCATTATGATTTTAATTTGCATTTCCCTAATGGCTAATGATATTGAACATCTTTTCATGTGCTTATTTGCCATTTATATATCTTCTTCATTGAAATGATTTTTCATTTCTTTTGCCCATTTTTCTGATTCAGTTAGTATTTAACTATTGAGGTTTCAGAATTCTTTATATATTCTAGATACTAGTCCTTTATTTGATATGTGGTTTACAAATATTTGTTTCAGTCTCTATCTTCTTTTAGCTTCTTCACATGGACTTTCCCAGAGCAAAATCATTTAATTTTAACAAGACCCAGTTTACTAACCAGTCCTGTATAAATCAAGCATTTTGGATCAAGTCTAAGAACTCTTTCTTTGCCTAACCCAAGATCCTGAAGATTTATCTCCAATTTTTTTCAATAACTTTTAGTTTTACAATAAGTGTAATCCATTGTGAGTTCATTTTTAACTTTTAGTTTTACAATAAGTGTAATTCATTGTGAGTTCATTTTTAAATAAGATGTGAGGCCTGCCAGGAGTGGTGGTGCACACCTGTAATCCCAGTACTTGGAAGGCTGAGACAGGAGGATCTCATGATCGCAGGTTTGAGACCAGCTTCAGCAACTTAGCAAGACTCTCAGCAACCTAGCAAGATCCTGTTTCAAAACAAAAAAATAAAAAAAAGGTGGGAGTGTAGCTCAGAGATAGAATGGCCCTGAGTTCAATCCCTAGTACAAAAAAAGAGAGACTTAAATCAAGGTTCATATTTTGTCTGTAAATGTCTATGTGTTCTATTACCACTTTGTGAAAAAGCCATTGAAATACTCCACTTAATTGCTTTTAAAAAAATGAATTTTGCCTATTTTTGTGGGTCTGTTCTGTTCCATCCATCAATGTGTATTTCCTTCCCTCAATGTCACATAATGTTTATTACTCTATGAGTAAATCTTCAAATTGGTTAGGCTGATCTTTCCTACTTTATTCTTTTTTTTAATTGTTCTAGCTATTCTAGTTACTTTGCCTTTTCTGTTTTTATAAAAAGATTATTGGGATTTTGATAGGTATTGTGTTAAATCTATGTATCAATATAGGGAGAATCATCATCTTTACCAATTTAAGTCTACTTGATCCATGAATACATTGTCTCTTCATTTAGATCTTCATTGAATTCTTTCATCAGTGTTGTGTAGTTTTCTGCATACAAGTCCTGTACATGTATTTTGGGGTTATAGGAATCCAGCTTGATGTGACTATAGCCATCTTAGTTGTAATTGCCATTTTGTCCAACAGATGACCCTGTATCCCAGGCCTTATAAGACAAAGTTGCTAAGATAGTCAGGCAAACATGTGGTGACCACTGATTCTCAGACTTTTTCTTAACTGATGCTAGATGTATTAATAGTTTTTGAGAAAGGTCAGATACATGCCCATGTATTGCACCCCACCTTTGTCAAACTTAGCATATAAAACCCTTCTTCCTGTCTTTGGATGCAGGGATCCAAAGATCTTGTCTTGTTGTCGCCCAAGACATGTTTCTTTCTGTAAATTCCCAATAAGTTGCAGTTTGTAGTTTTAGGATCAAGGCAATGAGGGTTTTTTGTTTGTTTGTTTGTTTGTTTTTTGGTACTAGGGATGGAACCCAGGGGCTATCTACCTCCAGGCTATGCCTCCAGCCCTATTTTCATTTTTATTTTATTTTATTTTATTTTATTTATTTATTTTTTTATTTTTTTTTTTTTTGCGGTACCGGGGATTGAACGCAGGGGCGTTCTACCTCCCCGCTACACCCCCGGCCCTATTTTTTTTATGCTTTACTTTTGAAACGGGTCTCATGAAGTTGCAGAGGGCCTCACTAGGTAGAGAGAGAGAGAGAGAGAGA
>PVJS01014785.1:0-10162 GCA_004027185.1 Glis glis | reverse complement strand
CTGGCACATAGAGAAAGTTAAGGATACAGGCATTATTCACTATCTTATCCAGATTCTTCCTTTAGAATGTAATGGACCCCTTCCCCCCAACCCGGCACACACTCTTGTCCACTTTGCTTAGGATTTAGTTATAGGGGAAAGAGTTCTATTGATTTTGTTGGGTCTCGTATCCTACTTAAGCTAGGAAAGAGTGAGGTACTTTGGGTTTCATCAAGACAGTATGAATGGAGAGGTTATAGTTCTCCAAAGAAAACTGGGTACAGTTAGGACAAGAGACTGGATCCTAGCAACCAAGCCCCACCTCCCACTTTATGCAAAATTAGCCAACAGATACTGGGTAAAACAGTTTTGGCTTTTTCACAAACCATAGTTTATCATTATAAATCTAAAACTGATTAATTCTTAATCCTTAAGATTAAATTACTTCTAAAATTAAGTCTCAAATGCCTGAGACCTTAATTTATATACTAATAGTATCAATACTTATGCAGTTTTATTTTTCTTTTTAGACAATGCGAAGACACAGAAATGAAGTGACAGTTGAACTGCGGAAGGTAAGAATAATGCATTTGAAGAAAACAAACTATAAGATTTTTCTGATGTTAATAGTCTGTATAACTTGACTAATGAAAATACTATGGCAAATTAGTAGTCATCCTTAAAATCACAGAGTAAAAACATATCATTAGATAGTTTCTAATGGCATATAATGGCAAATACTATAATAGCTTCCATTTAATATTGAGGATGCTAGATACTATGAGGAGTACTTTACCATCATTGAAATTTGCATATCTGTTGAAGTTACTTTTTTCTTAATATCCTCTTTCTGTGGGCTATGTGCTCCCATTTCCCATGTGAAAGTTGTGTTGTGAGATGACCCACAGAGACACACCAGACTCCACTAAGAATGTTTGGCTTAAGGCAGTGTCGCTGTGAACTTTGCTCATGCTGCATAATGCTTAACCTTGGCTTCTGTATCCCCGCTGCTTTGCTTACACAGATGTAAAAAATCCAAGCAATGTCAAATGTAAGGTAAACATATATTGTTTGGTCTCAAGTGAGTTGTTTTCTATCATTCTAAAATTATGTAAACTTAAACTTTTGACTCTGTAAAATTGTGCTTTTCTTTCTATATGAGCGGCTGTCAATAGAGCCTGGGAGCTACATTCTTCAGGTGTGTAGCCCCAGCCGGTTGGTAAAATAAAGACCTCAAAATTGGATTTTTGGATTCTGGTGTGTCTCTGTGAGTTACCTCACAACAGTTGCATGTACTTGTTAAAGATACTTTAGAAAAATAAATAAAAGTAGAAAAACCTTGTATCTTACCAGTTGAATGCAACTGCTGTTAAAATTATTTTCTCCCATTATTTTTGGAGGACTTAGAGTTCCCGTCACAGATTGTGTTTTCCTGCGAACCCATTTTATTTAAAGCAAATATTTAAATTACCAATCAAGAAAATACACATAATGAATTCCCTTTCTATATGTGTACTTTCTAAGAATAGATTTGAACTTACTTCAAACCTTGGTATTTATCTTAGATTAGATCCTTTTCCTGATTGAATTCACTTCTAAAATGCCTTCCTATATTAAACTACCATCTTGAAATTTTCAGTTTTGAAAAGAAGGAATGTTTTAATTCTGAAAGTATACACTTAGTCACTAGAACTAAATAGACCTGTGCACTTATTTATTGAATTCTTTAATACACACTTTGGGTCAAACACTAGCTAGGTTGCTCTTTAGGTCTCTAAACTTTTATAAAGTATCAGTACTGTTTGCCAGAAGCTCCTTTTAAATGTTGATAAGATCTTCATCAGAAATCCATTTATTCAGTTATTCATCCAGGCAATGGATCCTGGGTAAATATCATATGGAATTGAACTTCATATAAATGATCACATGACAGAATGTATCTTTATAAGTTGTAAATAATACTATGGAAGAAAGATAAATACCTATGAAAGTTAACAGGGAGTGTTAGTCACCTTTCTATCACTGTGACAGAATACCCGAGAAAAGAAACGTAAAGGAAGAAAGGTTTATTTTGGCTCACAATTTCATCGGTTTCAAGCTATGGTCACTTGGTTCTTGTTTCTGAGATTGTGGTGAGGCAGAACATCGTGGTGGGGAGAGTGTGGTAGAGCAGAGCTGCTCCCCTCATGTTGGCCAGGAAGCAGAAGGGTTGGGGGAGATGGACAGGAAAATGTATGCTTCAAGGGCACACGCAGATGACCTGCTTCCTCTAACTAGGCCCAGCCTCATAAAGTTTCCACCACCTCCCAATAGCCCATTAAGCTATGAATCCATCAGTGGGTTAATACACTGATAAGGTTAGAGTCCTCATGATCCAATCACCTCCCAAAAGGCCCATCTGTGAACACTGTTGCATTAAGCACAGGCCTTCAACACATAAGCTTTGGGGGACATTTCAGATCCAAACCATAGTACAGGTCACAAGAAGTTAAAAATAAAAGTAAAATAGGCTCGGCGTGGTGGTGCACGCCTGTAACCCTAGCACGTGGGAGGCTGAGACAGGAGGATCGAGGCCAGTGAAGACCTGCAGCAACTTAGTGAGACCCTTTTACCTGGGCGTGGTGGCGCACGCTTGTACTCCCAGTACTTGGGAGGCTGAGACAGGAGGATCGCAGGTTTGTGGCCAGCCTCAGCAACTTGTGAGGCCCTCTGCAACTTAGACCCTGTTTCAAAATAAAGAATTAAATAAAGGGCTGGGGATGTAGCTCGGTGGTAGAATGCTCCTGGGTTCAATCCCCAGTACCACACAAAAAAATAAAAAAATAAAATAAATAACTGAACTAAATAGTATGCTTCGTTTCACAGTTGATTTACATTCTGGCACAAGCCCTTTATTTAGCAGACTTATAACAAATAGTGTGAGGACAACTAGCCAATCAGAAGATCACATTTTGAATAATACTAATATTGATCTATCAAAATTGAGAATGAGATCTAGTTTATTAATATGTACTATTTACCAGACCTCTGACCTATATGAACTGTTATTTTCTTTTACCCCTTGTTCTCTCCCTTTCCTATTTAGTTAGGCCTGTATGCATCAACATTTCCACAGACATCTATACTTTTATATCACATTGTAGACAGTTATATAGGAATCAATAAATTGCATAAAGTCACAAGCTGACAAATGGCAAAGCTCCTAAAGATTATGCTGTGATGCTCGGCATAAATGTTTGTTGAGGGAATAGTGCTTCGTAAGTTGAGAATCAGTCCAAAACCTGTGACTAATATTTTTAACTTTTGCACATTATATTAAATCTGATATAATCTCATGTTGACTGATCAGCCCGGTAGGCTGTTGGGTCTAAAGGTGAGGCAAGTTAGGATCTTTCTTTTAAAAACCACCAAAGTATCTCATTTTGCTGATTAGATCTAGTACTTCCTTGTTTGACTTTTAGTAAAATATCTCTTTTTTAAAATAAATTCCTCATATTACTAGGCTAAAAGAGAAAAATCATGATTATATCAATTAATGCAAGAAAACTATTTGAAAAAATCCAATACTCATTCCTGATAAAATCTCTCAATATTTTAGGAATGGAGGAATTACCTCATCTTGATAAAGAGCACTATGAATATCATATTTAATGATAAAAGGTGGAAAGCTTTCCCCTAAGATTTGGGAACAGGCAAGGGTATCCATTCTCAACTGCTTTTATTCGATATAGTGCTGGACATTCTAGCCAGTGCCTTAAGTCAAGAAAAGAAATAAAAGGCATATAGTTTTGAAAGGAAGAAGTAAAACTGTCCCTATTTGCAGATGACATAAGTATCTACATAGAAAATTCCAAAGAATCTAAAACTCCTAGAACTAATGAGTTTAGCACGATCACAGAATAAAAATCAATGCATAAATATCAATCACATTTATGTATACTAACAATATGCAGACACCAAAATTAAAAAGACAATACCATTTATTTATTTATTTTTATTTATTTATGGGAACATAAGAGGTTTATTTAGGAAGTTAGGGGTACAGTTTAAGAGAAGGCCATGAATAAAGGCTTATGTTCCAGAGAGGGGGTCTGAAACAGACTACTTCCAGGACTTCCAGGAGTGGAAAATGACATGGAACAAAGGGGATTATGCACCAGAGAAAGGGTCTGGAACAGACCGTTTCCTGGAATGGAAAATGGCCACAATACCATTTATATAGGCACACCAAAGAAAAAATACTTTGATATACATTACTATAACATATACAGGATTTGTATACTGAGTATTACAAGGTGCTAATGAAAGAAATCAAACAAGACTTATGTAAATGAAGATTGCTGTATTCATGAATTGAAAGCCTTAACATAGTAATGATGTCAGTTATCCCTAAATTGAACTATTGGTTTAATGTATTACATATTGAAATCCCACCAAGTTTTGTTTGTTTGGTACTAGGGATTGAATCCAGGGGCATTATACCTCTGAGCTATACCCCCAGTCCAATTTTTAATTTTTGTTTTGAAATAGGGTCTCTCACTAGGTTGCTGAGAGCCTTACTCCTTGCTAAGGCTGTCCTCAAACCTGCAATCTTTCTATCTCAGCCTCCCAAGTATTGGGATTACAGGTGTACACCACATGCCAAGCTCCTATTTTATTTTGAAACCTGGTCTTGCTAAGTTGCTGAGGGTCTTGCTAAATTCCTGAGGCCAGCCTTGAACCTCTGATGCTCCTGTCTCAGCCTCCCAAATACTGGGATTACAGGCATAGGCCACCATTCCCAGCCCTACCAAAATTTTTGGTAGACATAGACAAGCTTGTCTTAAAAAGTATACAGAAGCTGGGCGTGGTGGCACACACCTATAATCCCCAGTACTTGGAAGGCTAAGACAAGAGGATTGCATGTTTGAGGCCAGTCTCAGCAACTTAGCAAGACCCTGTTCAAAACAAAAAATAAAACAGGGTTGGGAGTGTGGCTTAGAGGTAGAATGCCCCTGAGTTCAATCCTTAGTAACACACACACACACCACACACACACGTACACAGAAAGGCACGTGTTCTAGAATAACTAAAAATCTTGACAAAGAAAAATTAAATAGGAATTGTTTCACCCAGTATGAAAGCTTACGGTATATAACTATAGTAATCAATATTGTGTGGTATTGGCAGAAGGATAAGTACATGGATTATTGAAACAGAAGTTAAAATCCAGAAATAGACCCAGCTGATTTTTGGCAAAGGTACAAAACCAGTTCACTGGAGGAAGGATGGCCTTTTCAACAAGTGGTACTAGAACAATTGAACATTCATAGGCAAAGATGAGGTTTATAGACCTCAACCTATAAACCTCACACCTTATACAAAAATACAAAATGGATCATAGACTTAAATGTAAAGCACAAAACTATAAAACTTAAAGAAAAATCATGGGAGAAATCTTCAGGATCTAGGGCCAGGCAAAGAGTTCTTAGACTTGAGCACAAAACATTCATAAAAGGACATATTGACAAATTAGACCTTCACAAATTAAAAAATTTTGCTCTGAGAAAGCCCATGTGAAGGGAACAAAAAGACAAGCTAATAACTGGAAGAAAATATTTGCAAACCACATATTTAATAAAGGGATAGTATCCAGCATGTTTAATGAAATCTCAAAACTCAACAGTAAAAAAAAAAAAAGCAAATCATCCAATTAGACAATGGGCAAAGATGTGAAGAGTCATTTCACTGAAGGTGATAGATAGCAACTAAACACATAAAGAGGTATTCATTATCACTAGCCATCAGGGAAATAGAAATTAAAACTGTAACTACACATTTGTCAGAGCAGCTCAAATAAAAATTAGTGATAACACCAAATGCTGGCAAGGATGTGAAGAAACTAAATCATTTATTTGTTACTGGTAGAAATGTAAAGTTCTACTATCACTCTAGAATCCCATTCAGCTATTTATCTAAACATGCGTCCTCTGTGATCTAACAGTCACACTCCTATTTAACCCAAAGAAATGAAAACTGTGTTCATGTAAAACTCTGAATGTTATAGCAGCTTCGTTTGTAATAGCCCATATCTGGACAACCCAGGTGACCTTTAATGGGCAAATCATTAACTAGACTATAGTCTGTCTGTGGTTTGTCTGTACCATGAAATACTACTCATCAATTAAAAAGAACAAAGCATGTATACAGGCAGTAACTTGTATGAGTCTTCAAAGAATCATATTGAAAAAGTCCCATCACAAAAAGGTTACATAGTGTGTGTGATTTCATTTATATAGCAATTTTTAAATGATAAAATTTTAGAAATGGAAGACAGATTAGTGATTGTCAGGGATTAGATATGGGGACAGGGATATTAGAAGAAGGTGGTTTTGCTTATATAAGGGCACCAGGAGAACATCTTGTGTTGTTGGAGCTGTTTAGCACCAGCTGTATCCACTGGTGGTGGATACATGAATTTATACAGGTGATAAAATCATGTAGAACTTATACACACACACACGCAAGTGGAGTGGGAACTCGGAATAAGATCAGTGGACTATACCAATGTCAACATTCCAGTTGTGGTATTATACTACAGTTTTGCAAAATGTTACCATTGAGGGAACCTGGGCAACAAGGTAATGAGGATTATTCTGGATTATCTCTAACAACTACATTTGAATCTACAATTATCTCAATAAAAATTTTAGTTACAAAAGAAAAGCCTAAATTGGTAAAGTAGAAATCCCCAAAGACTGCCATTTGAAAATATCAATTAAACAATCCTGCAGGAAGGAAAAATTTTGATGGGTTTTAGAAAACAGAGAATTTAGTAATGCAAACAATATTGAGTCATAAGAAATCTCACATAATCTTTTTGACCTATAACGTGACAATTCCATGTGATTCAGCCTAATAGAAAACAAGATCTGAAAAGGATTAAATAAACTACATGGTTAATAAATTAATAATGAATTTTTAAAAGAGCTCAAGAAATTATCTGTGTGTGCATTTGAGAGAATAGGTAGGTGTTGAAACTGGGCTAGTTCCCATAATCCCTGAGTTCTCTTCTCACATTACAAAAGAAAGGTATACCTTTTATGAGTGCTGAATATATTGTAGTGCAACCTTTAGGAGGGTAAAAGTCTCTAGGGTACGTCAAGTGAACAGATCGTTTAAGTTTTTGATGATGGGCTTTCTTTTTTCTTTTTTTTTTTTTTTAATGGTGCTAGGGATCAAACCCAGGGCTTTGCACATACCAGGTGCATGCTCTATCACCGAGCTACACATCCAGCCCCATATTACTGGTTTTGATGAATTCTCCTTTAATGATTCTCCTATTACTAGAAACCCGCCCAGAGATTATCTTTCCTTGGCTTGTACATGTCTTTGTTAAGGGAAAAGTATAGTTCTTATGCCCTGGATATTTTGCCCATGTTAGAATGTTTTGAGCTTAAATTGTTGTTACCTAATTTTTGATAAAAAAAAAACAACTTACTAAGAAACTATATTAGCTCCAAACTAATAGATACCTAATAATATGCCCAAATACATATCAAGTAAAAATAGGTGAAACTTGGAGAAAGTTGTCAAAGATATAGTCATCATGGGAGACTTTCTTTTTAGTAATGAATACATTAAGCACATCAAATAAAGGAGATAGAAATTTTAAATAGCTTAATTCACAAGTTCTAACTAGTAAAACCTCATACATATTTGGGAACTGGTTTGTGATAGTATAAAGCTGTAGTTTCCAAACTATGCACTGAGGTACCATTGGATCCCACAGTGAACTCTAAGGGCTTTTGGGATATTCTAAAACTTGAGAGACCATCCTTCAGACACCACAGAACTATTACATCTTGAGGTAGTTTGTAGTTTGAACATTAGAGTACTATGCAGTCCTTTCAGTCACTTTTTAGCTAAGAGCAAAATAATTTTTTCTTTCAATTTATATGTTTTTATTTTTCCTGTATGACTACTAAGTTGTTTGGACCTACCTACATGATAAAATAAACGGTTAGGTATTTCCTTTAGTCAACACTGTGGACTGAGAAAGTTTGGGAACCACTGGTATAAAGCAAATGTCGGCTGATTTTAGGGTGATGCACAGACCATGTTCTCTGACCACAGTTGACTGATTTAGAAATCAGTGTCACAGAGTTACAAAAAGCTCAAAGTTGTGAAAGTTTTAAGGCACTTTTAAATATATTGGGCATCAACAAAATCTCATGTCAGGACCTGCAGAATGCAGTTGAAGTGGTAGGTACATCATGAGAGAAATTCATAATAAGTAGAGAGAAGAAACAAGTAATGTTAGGAATTTAAGGTATGTTAATTAAAGTATAGCATACATTTAAAAACATGAGTGTATCAGTTTTTGCTACATAGTAAACTATTCCAAAACTAAGTGGCTTTAAATAATGGGCATTTTATCTAGTTAACAGTTCTGCCGGTTGGCAGGGTTTTCTGGTCAGGGTGAGTTCAGCTGCTTTCTTCTGGGTTCCCCTGTTTTCTCTGGTCAGGTGGGAGGGTTGTGTGGTGACTGGACGATCTAGGGTGGCTTCATGTAGCTGTCTGGCTGTTGGCTGGGACCTCAGTTGTCCTGCACTTAGCCTCCCCTCCAGTGGTTCAGTGTTGTTCACATGATGGCTTCAGGAAACTGCAAGAGAAGACGTTTCCCTGACATGTGAGCACTTTTAAAGTCCACTTGCTTAATGTCTTATTGCCAAAGCAAGTCACACAGTGCAGGACCCAAAGGCCTGGTATGGGAAGGGGAATTATTGCCATTTTTACATGCAATCTACCATAATTTGAATTCGAGCAACTTTATGCCACTAAATTTGAAAACTAAAGTGAAGTGAGCAGTTTCCTAGCAGAGGGAAAGAAATAATTTTACCTGAGCCGGGCATGGTGGCACACGCCTGTAATCCCAGTACTTGGGAGGTTGAGACAGGAGGAACACAGGTTCGAGGACAGTCTTACTTAGCAAGTAGTAAGACTCTCATCAACCTAGCGAGACCTTGTTTCCAAATAAGAAATAAAAGCAAGCTGTCGGTATAGCTTGAAGGTGGTAGAATGCCTCTGGGTTCAATCCCCAGTACCCCCCCCACACACAAAGAAATCATTTTACCCAACAGATTGAAGAAGATATGAAAATTTGGAATAGATATAAAAACAATGAAAGAAATACTTATTAGCAGCGTAAAATGTAACTTCTCTGAACCCTCTTGCAAAAGAAAAGCAGTAATCTTTTTAGTTCTAATGGCTAGAGCTTCAGCTGTTCAAGGAACAGATGAGTCCAACATTCAAGGAACAGATCATTTCAGCTTTATTAAATGATTTCAGAGGAAGTAAAGTGGAAATACTTTCCAACTCATTTTATGAAACTACCAAAACTATGACCCTGAATACCAGATCAACATAGTCTGAGAAAAGATGCTTATCAGCCAGTTTCACTTGGGAATATAGGGGAAGAAAAATCCTAAATAAAATATTAGTAAATCGAGCCCAGAAATGAATACTTTTTAAAAATCCAAGAAAGGTTTCTCCCAGGACTTGCAAGGATGGGTTAACATTAGAAAATCAATTAATTTATCACATTTACAGATGAGAAGGAAAAATAATGTGGTCATTTAATTACATGCAAAAGAAGCTGGGCGTGGTGGCGCACGCTTGTAATCCCAGTACTTGGGAGGCTGAGACCGGAGGATCGGGGTTCGCAGCCAGCCTCAGCTACTTAGTGAGGCCCTCGGCAACTTAGTGAGACCCTGTTGTTTCAAAATAAAGAATAAAAAATAGGGCTGGGGTGTAGCCCGGAGGTAGAGTGCCCCTGGGTTCAATCCCCAGTACTGCTAAAAAAAAAAAATTAAATAAATATTACATGCAAAAGAAGCACAATTTAATAAAATCTAACACTCCTTCATGGCTTGGGGGGAAAAAAGACTTAGCAAATTAAGAATAGAAAGGAGCTTCCTTGGCCAGGCGTGGTGGCGCACACTTGTAATCCCAGTACTTTGGGAGGCGGAGACCGGAGGATCCAGGTTCGCAGTCAGCCTCAGCTCTCTCTCTCTCTCTCTCTCTCTCTCTCTCTCTCCCTCCCTCCCTGTCTGTCTCTCTGTCTGTCTGTCTGTCTGTCTTCTCTCTCTCTCTCCTTAGTGAGGCCCTCCGCAACTTCGTGAGACCTGGTTTCAAAATAAAG
>PVJS01014784.1:25471-39930 GCA_004027185.1 Glis glis | reverse complement strand
GGATAGCATTAAACTACAAAGCTTCTGCTCATCAAAGGAAACCATCAAGAGCCTAAAGAGAAAGCCTACAGAATGGGAGAAGATATTTGCAAGCTATCCCTCTGACAGAGGTCTAATATCTAGGATATACAAAGAACTTAAAAGGCTCTACACTAAGAAAACAAATAATCCGATCAAGAAGTGGGCAGCTGAAATGAATGTATCTACTTCACGAAAGAAGAGATACAAATGGCCAATAGATACATGAAAAAATGTTCAACATCATTAGCAATCAGGGAGATGCAAATCAAAACTACTCTAAGATTTCATCTGACCCCAATAAGAATGGCAATAATTAAGAAGTCAAACAACAACAAATGTTGGCGAGGATGTGGGGAAACTGGGTCCTTCTACACTGTTGGTGGGATTGCAAACTAGTTCAACCACTGTGGCGATCAGTGTGGAGATTCCTCAGAAAACTGGGAATGGACCCACCATATGACCCAGATATACCACTACTGGGTATCAAACCAAAGGGATTGAAACCAGAAAAGTACAGTAATATATGCATACCCATGTTCATAGCAGCATAATTCACAGTGGCCAAATCATGGAAGCAACCTAGGTGTCCATCAACAGATGAGTGGATCACAAAATTGTGGGAAATACACACAATGGAATTCTACTCAGCAATAAAGAAGAACAAAATAACATCATTTGCAAGAAAGTGGAAGGATCTGGAGAACATTATGTTAAGCGAGATCAGTCAATCACAAAAAAAGAAGGGACATACGTTTTCATTAATATGCGCAACCTAAGGAGTAGTAGGATCACGTAAGGGACTCTGGTTGATAATGGAGAACCCTCAGCAGAACAAGGGAAGTGGTACAAGAGAAGGGGGAGGGCAAGAAAGAAGGGAATTAATGGAATTACTATCATAAATAATATGTACATGTGAAAATATACCAACATCATTCTTGGTACTTCATACGGGTGGGGGGAGGTGGGGGGCACTAAGAGCTGTGTGCATATATGTTAACATCAAACAGATATTCATTGCAATGTAAGACTCCAATGCACCAATAAAAGCACGTTAAAAAAAATAGGGCTGGGAGTGTAGCTCAGAGGTAGAATGCCCCTGGGTTCAATCCCCGGTACCGCCAAAAAGAAAAAAATACATGGTACCCCATAAATATATATAACTTTTATGTTTTATGAATCAGTTCTAAAAACAACTTTCAATTAATTAAAAGAATAGGTTATAGAGGTCAGGGCAAAGGAGTTTCTTACCTCCCATTATTACAACACGATGGGCAGGAGGAGAGGAAAGAGGACTTTGCAGAGGCGGGAACAGGTTGCTGGAGGGTCAGCTGCAGCTGGGAGTCTCAAAAGAAATGATGGCACCACATTCATAACCTGGATTCTAGATGAGCTCACCTAAAACATTCCAAACTGATGTATGTCCTTCTTGTTCTCCAACATAGATAGGAGAGTAATATTGTAATCCTTCTTACCAAGGAAGAGGAACACAGGATGGTTATGCCCAATTACCAATTTGAATTTAATTGCCATACATTTATATACTGAGATCAGTCAACCTTAATTCAAAATATATAAAATATTGGGTGTGGTGGCACATGCCTGTAATCCCAGTACTTGGGAGGCTAAAACAGGAGGATTGCAGGTTTGTGGCCAGCCTCAGCAACTTAGTGGGACCTTGTTTCAAAATAGAAAATAAAATAGGGCTGGGGGTGGTGTAGCTTAGAGGCGGAACATCCTGGGTTCAATCCCCAGTGTGTGTGTGTGTGTGTATGTGTGTGTGTGTGTGTGTGTGTGTATGTGTGTGTGTGTGTGTGTGTGTATGTGTGTGTGTGTGCGCGCGCGCGCATGTGAACATGTATGTGTGTATGTATAATGACATATAGTTAAAACAATGTTAAATGTCTTTCTATTTAACATTTCTAGGCCAAAAGGCCTAAGCAATAACCTCCTGACCTGGCCTTCAGCTTGCTTAGCTCCCTTGGCGCCCTCTAAGCCACTAAGGGTGGAAGCAGATTTCTGGCTTAACAGAAAACACAGGACACTGGTAACAGCAGCAACACAGCTTGAAAGATAATGAGCAGAAAATGTCCTACGATCAAGGACACAGAAGGGAAGAGGTGGGAAATAAGAGAAGAAGGATGAGAGAAGAAAGAGGGAGAAAGGAAAGAAATTTCAAATTAAGTTCCATCTGTCTCGAGGATTAATAATGTCAAACACTGAGTGGAAGAAGCTCTGAGGAATGGCCCTGCCACATGCACTGGCCTCTGAGGAGTGTCTGCAGTAATTAGCCAGGGCACACAAAGCTGACCTACATGAAACAGGATGCTGGGAGAGTCCTCGATCTCAAGCACTGGACCACATGAATGGCCAGGGTGGCTAGGGGTGGGGGAGTTGGATGGAGACCAAGCTACAAACAGGTGATGCTAATCTTTTGGGGTGGGGGGACTGGGGATTGAACCCAGGGGCATTTTACCTCCAAGCTATACCTCCAGCCCTTTTTATGTTTTTGTTTTGAAACAGGGTCGTGATAAGTTGCTGAGAGTCTCACTATGTTGCCCTAGAACCTGCAATCCTTCTAACTCAGTCTCCCAAGTACTGGGATTACAGGTGTGTGCAACCACACCCAACTGATGAGGATCTTTGACATCCTCCTGACTTCTTTTTTTTTTTGCGGTACTGGGGATTGAACTCAGAGGCATTCTACCTCCAAGCTACACCCCCCTCCCAGCCCTATTTTTTATTATTTACTCAGCCTCCCAAGAACTGGGATTAAAAGCATGCACCACCATGCCTGGATTTCCTGGCTTCCTTTATATAAAATACCTCCTATTTGCCCCCTTCCATGTAGCCAACCCAATGGAACAGACAGAAAAAGGATAAATGTGTGTATGGAATAGATAGGGAATTAGCCCCATTACTGGACAGGGGCTCATTAGTGTTGATTCTGAGTAAACCAAATGCTAAATATTTTTCTATTCTTCCATGGGTGGCAAAGATCAGAGCTCATACTATTTGTGACAAAAAGGAAGTCTGGTCTTATTTACCAAGTTCTCCTTCCTACATGAAGAAATGCGTACCTGCTCCACACATCTGCCCTGGCTGCTGTTTGTCCCGTGGGCAGCAGCAGGGAGCCAGGCTGCTGCTCAGGCTTTCAGCAGGCCACCCTCACCATCTCGTAACCACCATGCCTAAGCTTCGGCCAGACTCCCCTTCCTGCTACACTCCAGGCACCACCCTGTCCACCCTTGACTCCCCTGAAGCACCACAAACAGAAGAAGGTTGGGGATAACAGAAGGGAATTAAGATACAGAAAACAGTATTTTCCCAAAAAAAAGAATTGGATTCCCAACTTCTCCACTGGTGCCAGGCTGTATCTGTTCGATGTTGCTTAGAACTGAAATTTTTTGCTTTCCTTGTAAAAATGATTTTTGGTTTTCTGTCAAATCACGATAAGCAACCCAAATCCTTTTATCCAGGAGTAGTCCTTGGGCTTCACTGTGCCTCTGATTTGTATCTGCCCACATGTTGCTTACAGACATGGAGAGAGTGAAGACTATTGAATAAGGGAACTGAGAAACATCTGGTATGAAACATCAGCACTGTGTGCTCAGGCTCAGAATTGTCCTCTAACAGTAACATTCTGCCTCTTTTATTTCTGTAACAACTTTTCTCATAATAGGCTATCCTCTTACTAGGAAAAGGACCATCAGTGGAACATTTAACCAGGCTGCAGTTTCTGTAATATGAGGTTGTACAGTGTGTTCCTTGCTGGGACTTCCTGGTCCCTAAAGAAAGAATGTGGAGAAGCTGCCTTGTTTATTGAGATTGCTAAAACAATAAATCGATATTATGAGTCACATTTGAGCATGTCTGAGTGAGAATCTGTTGAAGCAGATGGGACATTATGGGGAAAAAAGCTTAGAAAGTGAAAGTAGATTTTTCATACATGGCGTAGCAGCTGCTTAGATAACAGAAAAATCAGCCGGGCGTGGTGGCGCACGCTTGTAATCCCAGTACTTTGGGAGGCGGAGACCAGAGGATCCGGGTTCGCGGCCAGCCTCAGCTCTCTCTCTCTCTCTCTCTCTCTCTCTACTTAGTGAGGCCCTCCGCAACTTCATGAGACCCGGTTTCAAAATAAAGTATAAAAATAGGGCCGGGGGTGTAGCTCGGAGGTAGAACGCCCCTGAGTTCAATCCCCGGTGCCGCAAAAAAAAAAAAAAAAAAAGATAACAGAAAAACCCTCAGAAGTCATTTATCAGGTGACGGCGCAGTGAACAACAAGGAAGACAACTCTTGTTTCAAATGAGGGAACAGTCAAGACATCTCTGGACTACAGATGACAGCATGTTGTATTGCAGGTATTGGAATTATTGAATAACATTCAAAGGTCTGTATACTAAAATGCAAATTAATCTCGGGGCAGGGTGGCACACGCTGCCACCCAAGTAATCCCAGTACTTGGGAGGGTGAGACAGGAGGATCGCAGGTTCATGGCCACCCTCAGCTACTTAGTGAGGCCCTCCGCAACATAGTGAGACCCTGTTTCAAAATAAAGAATAAAAAATAAGGCTGGGGGTGTAGCTCAGAGGTAGAATGCCCCTGGTTCAATCCCCAGTACCACAAAAAAATAAAAAAATAAAAATAAAAATGAAATAAGATGCAAATTACCTTTGGCTCAACATTACGAAAAACAGAATTTTAAAGTGTGGTCACAGCCGAGTGTGGTGGCGCATGCTTGTAATCCCAGTACTTTGGGAGGCGGAGACCGGAGGATCTGGTTTCGTGGCCAGCCTCAGCTCTCTCTCTCCCTGTCTCTCTCTCC
The DNA here is from genome assembly GCA_004027185.1 of Glis glis. NCBI lineage: Eukaryota > Metazoa > Chordata > Mammalia > Rodentia > Gliridae > Glis > Glis glis. Next base: position 35,087 of record PVJS01014784.1, on the reverse strand, counting down.
CTCTCTCTCTCTCTCTACCTAGTGAGGCCCTCTGCAACTTCCTGAGACCCGGTTTTAAAATAAAGTATAAAAAAATAGGGCCGGGGTGTAGCGCAGAGGTTGAACGCCCCTGGGTTCAATCCCTGGTACCGAAAAAAAAAAAAAAAGTGTGGTCACAGGTTAAATGTGCCCATGGTTGCAATAAAGAGCGGTGTCTGCAAGTGCCAGGTGGTCTCCATAGGTATGAGCTTCCCAAACTGCAGTCGCCATTGAATTTCCAAGTTTGAGAGTCAACAAGGCTTTAAAGGGAGAAAAGCCACTGCTGTCTACAACACAGCAAGAAGATGAGTGGCCAACGAGATAGTTCAACCTTATTCTCTCAATGAAAACTGTTATAAGACAGGTCTTAAAGGACTAGAGACTCAACATCTGTCAATGATTTCCCTGCTCTTTGACAAGTCAGTTATTTTTCTGAAACTATAAAAATTTGTTGGGAAATTAATTTTAGAGGAGGTAAGGGCCACCTGAAGGTAAAGCTGGCAAGTTGATAAAGGCCACTGACCAGATAACAATAGCTTTTAAGGAGAGGACTTACATGATGTCAGCTGCTTTGTTTTGTTTGTTTTTTTTTCCAAGACTGATCTGGGGGTAATAAGAAGGATGAACTGAAAGGGGATGCGCAGGAGAGGGTTCAGATTCCATGTGTCTGGAGCTAACACCAGTTTAGAGGGTGTGGGCCCTCTTTAAGAAAAAGAATACAGATTTAAGAAGACAAAATTGTGCTGGGCGTGGTGGCACATGCTTTAATCCCAGTACTTGGAAGGCTGAGATAGGAAGATCTCAGGTTTGAGGCCAGCCTCAGCAACTTATCTAGACCCTATTTCCAAATAAAAAATAAAGTAGGTCTGTAGGTGTAGCCCAGAGGTAGAAGCCCCATGGGTTCCATCCCCAATACCACGCACACACCCCCAAAAGAGACAAAATTGCTAGGGCCCCTCCCAGAGCCTTCAAATGAGCCCATGAAAGCAAGGGAGGCTGAAGGTTAGGTTTCCTCACCTTCACAATAAACTACCTCATGGACAGGTGATAGTAAAAGCCACCAACATGTCACCCTTGCCTGGCTAGGTGTCCAAGCTAGAACCCCAGAACCCCAGGAGTCATCTTTGATCCTTCATCTTATTTCCTCTTCTGTTGGGGGCCATCTTAGCCCACACAATGAGGTCACCATGTCGGACTGGCTTAACCATGTACACAGTACAAGCTAAGTGGAAATTGCAGACAAGCTTCCTTGGACCAGATGGGACCGAAAGCTGGACATGAATGACCTCCTATTCTCCATGAAATGTTCACCTTGCCACTCCCTAGTCTTAAGTTGTGTTTGCCACTCCCTGGTCTTAACTTGTGATCTTCTTCCCATTGGCTTTGTTTGAACCTCTATATAAGAAAGGCCTTGACTACATAAGGCAGGAGAATTTGTAATCTCAGATCTCCTCCCCGACCCCCCTCAATTATTAAAGTCACTCCAAATTATTATATCAGACTTCGTGTCAGTATAGAGCGAGAAGACTATTGATCAGGAAGCTGTCTGGTGCAGCGACCTTCCGTGGCAGGAACCATGGAATAGTTATTAGGGAGCTGCTTAAAGCAGCAACCATCTGTGGGGGAACTACAGAGCAGGCAAGCATCCGCCAGAGCACCCCAGTACTCTTCGGTTACCATGCCATGCACATTTTATTTCCTAAATATTTCTCAGATTCATTTTGGTTTTTTGTTGTTGTTGTTGTTGCTGTTGTTTTCGGTACCGGGGATTGAACGCAGGGGCGTTCTACCTCCGCGCTACACCCCTGGCCCTATTTTTTATACTTTATTTTGAAACCGGGTCTCACGAAGTTGCGGAGGCCTCACTAAGGAGAGAGAGAGAGAGAGAGAGAGAGAGAGAGACAAGGAGAGAGAGAGAGAGAGCTGAGGCTGGCTGCGAACCCGGATCCTCCGGTCTCCGCCTCCCAAAGCACTGGGATTACAAGCGTGCGCCACCACGCCCGGCCTGTTGTTGTTTTGTTTTATTTGTGCTTTTTTTTTTTTTGGCAGTACTGGGGACTGAACCCAGGGGAATTCTACCTCCAACCTATACCCCAAGATCTTTTAATTTTATTTTGTTTTGCTTTGTTTTTTGAAACAGGGTCTTGCTAGGTTGCTGAGAGACTCACTACTTACTGAGGCTGTCCTTGAACCTGCGATCTTCCTGTCGTAAGTACTGGAATTACAGGTGTGCACCACCACACCTGACTTTTTCTTCATTCTTAATGCCAACACCTTAGATCTAGCCATCACCACATCTTAACCTTTCCACTGCAGATAGCCTACAAACTGGTTTCCTGTTGCCAGTTTTTTGTGGTACTGGGGATTGAACCTAGGGGCATTCTATCTCTGAGCTACACCTCAGCCCTTTTTGTTTTTTAGTTTGAAACAAGTTCTCACTAAGTTACTGAGTATCTTGTTAAGTTGCTGAGGCTGGCCTCAAAGCTGCCATCCTCCTTTGTCAGCCTCTCAAGTACAGGGATCACAGGTACACACCACTGCACCTGGATCCCTGTTGTCACTCTTGTTGACCTCCCAGAATTCTCATTCACCCAATCACCCAAACACTCTCTCTGCAGGTAGATCTGACCATTTTATCTTTCTGGTCAGTACCCTTCATTAAAGTCTCATTAAGGAGTCAGGTGTGGTGGCACATGCCTGTAATCCCAGTATTGGTTGGCTAAGACAGGAGGATTGCATGTTTGAGGCCAGCCTCAGCCACTTAGCGAGACTCTGTGTCAAAATAAAAAATAAAATAGGGCCGGGGGAGGTAGCTCAGAGGTAGAATGCCCCTGGGCTCAATCTCCAGTACCACCACCACCAAAAAAAAAAAAAAAAGCCTCATCAGGAGAAAGCACCATTATCCTTAGCATGACAAGTAAAGCCTCCATGACCTCACCCCCTGTCCCTCACTTCCCTCAGCTCTCCACACCTGGCTTTGCCCCTCTCGCACATCAACACCATACTCCTGTAGTTCTTTGTAAATACCTTAAAAGTTCTCATGGCTGGGTGTTTGGTTCTTGGTTAACCTCTTGGGCTTAGAATGACCTTGGTTTTCCCTCAGCCCCCTCCTTTCCACCTCACTTTTTAAGCCTCACCTTCTGGACGCTTCAGTTACACCCTCCCCTCCACCCCCACCAAGACAGACAGGTGCCCTCATTTGCCACCTCACCTGCAGTGAGCCATCAAGGCACCCAGCACACTGCATGACAGGTACTTGTTTATATCTGCCTTGCCCTCTCCTCTCCAGCCTGGGACCCCCTTGAGAGTGGGAGCCACAGCTGATTCGTTTTTGTATCCCCAGCACTTAGCAGAACGTAGGTCCTCACTAGATATTTTTGAATCAATGCACAAATTAGTGACTAAGTCAACGTCTATATGAGCCATTCTCTGTGACAGAGTATGGAGAGACGGGAGAGAAGAGAACTTAGACCTGAGGTATGCCCAAGCTTGTAGGTAGAGAAGGAAGAAAAGGCAATTAAATATAGGCTGCAGAGAATAATCAGAAAAGCAGGAGAATCAACAGGGGTTGTTTATGCTATCATCTTTCTATTTATCAGCAAGTTAAGATTCTGCAATGAATGTATATTACTTTTTAAATAAAGAATAAAGGAATTTAGTAGGGTACTTGCTAAGATGTTGTAGCAAAAGAATGACAATACTGCAGTATAAGTTTATATATTTCTCATCTAAAGAGCCAGAGGTGATCAGTCCATGGCTTGCTTTCCTCAACATGCCAGCCCTGCCATCTTGACACCAATTTCTAAGACTGCTTCCAGACAGAAGCAAGAACAAAAGAAGAAGGACAGGACAAGCAGTTAGCTTTAGGGAAGCCAGAAGTTGCCCCCAACAGCCAGGCATGATGCACACGCCTGCAATCCCAGTCCTTGGGAGACTGAGATAGGAAGATCACAAGTTCCAGGCCAACCTCAGCAACTTAGCAAGACCCTCAGCAACTTGGCGAAACCATTTCAAAATAAAAAATAAAAGGACTGGGGGTATAGCTCAGAGGTAGAAAGTCCTTGGGTTCAATCCCTGCCCCTCCACAAAATATTGCCCCCAGCGCCTGGCCAGATGCCCACACCCAGCTGCAAGGGAAGCTGGGAAATGCAGTCTCTAGTTGGACGTCTATATGCCCAGTTGAAACTTGGAAGAGTTATATCCATAAGAGGAAGAAGAGAGGGAGAGCAGGGACAACTAGTGGTCTGATGTGGCATTGCAAGTTACTGGGCAACAAACAAATGAAGATAAAAAGTACAGATTATTTATTAAAGTTTAACCATAAATGGAAGAAGAGAAATAGGACATCAACTAGAAAGAACTACAGAGTTACACAAGGTTTTAGTTTTGTTTGTTTTATTTTTCCTAAGGGAGGGATACATGAGCTTGTTTAAGGATGTTGGTGGAGAGAGAGAGCGAGCAAAAATGCTAGAGGCCTAAACCTGGAGATTTTAGCCTTGTTAAGTCCAAAGGACACCTCTACTTATGCAGTTGGAAAGAAATATGGGAGGACAGTATAGAGACACTGTTCAAAGTGGAGAGGAAGTTAGACTAGGAAGTGCTTACTGGCTCTCCAGATTCTCCCTCTATGGAGCCCCAAGCTCCAAACTTTCACATCCCTAATCCTTCCCAGCCACACACCCCCCAAAATATCACCTATGACCCTTTTATCCCTATTCTCTGTCTTGTAAAGTCGACCAATCACCAACATAAGAAAGAAAAGCCAGGCGTGGTGGTGCATGCCTGTAATCCCAGTACTTTGGAAGCCGAGACAGGAGAATTGCAGGTCCAAAGCCAACCTCAGCTTATTTAGAGAGACCCCCAGCAACTTAGTGAGACACTATTTCAAAATAAAAAATAAAATAGGGCTGGGGGTATAGCTTGGAGGTAGAATACTTCTAGGTTCAATCCCCAGCACCACAAAAAAATAAAAAAGAGTATCAAGGAGTATCAAAAATCTTCAAAGGAGAGATGTTCCCTGCTTCCTCCTTAAAAAAAAAATTTATTTTTGAACTAGGGATTGGACCCAGGAGCATCCTGCCTCCAAGCTCCCAGCCCCATTTTATTTTAATTTTGAAACAGTGTCTCACTAAGTTGCTAAGATTGGTCTTGAACCTGTGATCCTCCTGTCTCAGCTTCCCAAGTACTGGGATTATAGGCATGCACCATCACATCTGGCCCTCCTTACCTTTTTAATTCATTTATTTATGTATTTATTGTATTTATCAGTACATTATTAGTTCATTATTATCAGTACATGTATTTATCAGTACATTAATAAAGTTCACCTTCTATGTTCCACAACTAAGGAAGAGAAACAAACAAGACAAGTCCTTAACTTTGTGAAGTTTGACCTTGAGAACAATGTGTACATTTCAGTGATAACTTTTGGAAGACAATTCTCTGCCTCTGCTGCCAGCCAGTCACTGTTAATAGTGAAAGTTTCAGGAAGAGTAGGAGATGGGGCACACAGTATGACAGATGCCTGTCCAGTCACACTGAACACACACCTCTGTCCTGGTTGCTGCAAGAATCAAGATCTAGATAATAAATCCATGGGACACAGCCATGGAAAATGGAGATAATGAAACATGTCCACCTTGAAGAGATGTTAGGAAGGTAAATGTGGAACGCAGGCTGTGCATTGCTCTAAGTGACTCCGTGTTGTATGATTCAGCAGTTTTCAGCCTGTGGCTAACCCTGAGGTACTCCACTTTACAAAGCAGCACTTTGCCCTGAGCTCCTGCATTTTGAGTGCAAGTGCTAAGGCAGAATGACTTGGCAACTTGTCTAGGGAAATAGATAACCACCAGATGTTGGACATACAGAATTAACCAAAAAGAATAACCCCCAGCTACAGGCAGGCGAGAAGGTGCATGCCTGTATTCCCAGTACTTGGGAGGCTAAGATAGGAGGATTTGCAGGTTCAAGGCCAGCTTCAACAACTTAATGAGACCCTCAGCAACTTAGAGAGACTCTGTTTCAAAATTTTAAAAAAAGGGAGTGGGGCTGGGGGTGTAGCTCAGAGGTAGCATGACCCTGGGTTCAATCCCCAGTAGCAATAATAATAATAATAATAATAATAATTAATAATAATAACCCCCAGCTGCAAAGCACAATGATAAGGCACAGACTGATAAATTAATTGCACTAATAAAAAATGACCACTACAAATTTACTGAATTAAATCAGTACACAAATGCATAGGTGTATGAAACCAAATCAGAGAAACCAGGCCCCTGAGTGTATCAGACACAATAGACCACTGAATGGTGCAGCCCCCTCGCCTGAATCACAGAAAAGAAAGGGCACCTGTAACAGTGGTATGGTGGCAGACACAGACCCATCGTCTTATCAGACCATCCAGTGAATGTGTCAAGAGGTGAACAGGTGACGAACTCCCAAGAAGTCAGAGGCCGTGAGGTAGGCTAGGAGAAATAAAATATTAGGTAGAAGGCAGATGAACTGTGAAGGAAAGGGATCATCTATTTTTAAAATCAAGTGTTGTATGAAAGGAGAGAAGGTTAGCACTCCCCTGACAAGCATGAAAGAGGCCCTCGGGCCTAACAACATGCATGCAGAGTGTTAAGGCATTGCCACCTACTTCAGGCATCTAACCATCCTTGAGCTGGGCATGGTGGTACACACCTGTAATCCAGTACTTGGGAGGCTGAGACAGGAGGATCACAGGTTCGAAGCCAGACTCTGCAACTTAGCGAGTCTCTCAGAAACCTAGTGAGACCCTGTTTCCAAATAAGAAATAAAAAACTAGGCTTGGGATGTAGCTTGGAGGTAGAATGCCTCTGGGTTCAATCCCCAGTACCACAAAAATAAATAAATAAATAAATAAATAAATAAATAAATAAAATCTAGAAACTTCATAGTCCTTAACTTCACCCTATAGATTCTGTTCTATTTTAGGCAGAAGCCTTAATAGGCCCACACCCTTAGTCACAATGCCCCCTCTCCCTACCTGAGATTGATGAAATGCTTAGTAAACAAAGGATCCATAAGAAAGATCAAGCTCAGGAGCCACCCAGCCACCACCCATCCATGCCGAGGAACCTGAGGATTCTGAGGAAGTACAGACCTCTACCCCTGCTGTGTGCCCCTACCCACCCCCTCATGGGGTCTCCTATAAAAGAACTGTGAGATCCCCAAAGATGCTTTCTTCCTCTTGAGATGGCCTACATTCTCCCTTGAACGTGTATCCCCAACTTTCCCAAATTAACCTCTGTCTTTGTCTCTTCTGTTTCTAACTGGCACATGCTGAAATTCTTTTCTGCCATGGACACCAAGGACCCCACCGATCCTGAGTTCCTGAGGTGAAGAATGGACCCGTCACCCCCTCCCCGCCACGCACAGCCCCACTTTGAAACTGCCTGCCCTTTGTGGGCACAGTTTGAAGCCAGCCTGGGCAGCTTAGAGAGACACTGTCTCAAAATTGAAAAAAGAAAAAAGGGGTGGGGGTGTGGCTCAGTACAACCCCCTTGGGATCATTCCCCAATACCGAGGAAAGGCAGGCAGGCAGGCAGGCAGGAAGGAACTGCCTGAAAGAAAGAAACTGCCTGCCAGACCCTCACCTTTGAACAAGTTTTGTGCCCAGAATAGTCCCATGCCTACAACCCTTTCATGGCTATTCTATAATTTATATCACTGTGTAAAGTGTGATGAGTTACTTTGATGAGGTAGAATAGAAGGGATAAAATTTTAGGTAGAAAGGAGACAAATTGGGAAGGAAAGAAAATATGGTTTTAAAAAGAAAATCTAAAACCCTTAGCTTCTATAGGGACTTGCCCAGAGCCAAACAATGGGCTAGTTTCACATCTAAAATTCCTGAGGTGATTAGATTCTAGAGAAAGAGCTTCACCTTCCACCAAAACTCCAAAAAGTCATACCTGTTGTTACACCCTGCTGGCCCTCCGAGGGAATCACACCTTTGCCCTGCACCCAACTTCATGTCTCCAAGTCTCCAAGCCTCCGGGGTCCCTGAGAGTCCTATCTCAATACCTTTTGTCTAGCTTGGAGCTTCAAAGAGGAGGCCACCATCCCATGGTGCCCCTGGCCAGCCCCTCTCAAGTGGGCTATAAGAAAAAGAATATATTAGATCCAAGAGGTTTTTGCTCTCTTTCTCTCTCTCTGCGCCCCTCTGAGCCCCTCTCTGCCGCGGCTCTCATACCCTTGAAATGGCCCATTCCTTCCCTAAGCCTGTGTCCCCACCTTTCTTAAATTAAACCTATGCCTTTATCTCTGACTGGCGTGTGCTGAAATTCTTCTTCAACACTGGAGTCAAGAACCCACGAGAAGTCATCCCGTCTCCCCATGACAACTTGAGTGTTACAGATAATAGTAATTAAGATCAGAATGAAATAAAAGAACTTGGTATTGCCCTGCCCATGGCTATCAGGCAAACCATGAATACTATGTAAGTTAAAGATGGTGAAAATGCCAGGTGTGGTGGGATACACCTGTAATCCCAGTACTTGGGAGGCTGAGACAGGAGGATCCAGGTTCGTGACTAGCCTCAGTTACTTAGTGAGGCCCTCTGCAACTTAGTGAGACCCTGTTTCAAAATAAAGAATAAAAAGTAGGGCTGGGGTGGGGCATGGTGGAGCACGCTTATAATCCCAGTACTTGGGAGGCTGAGACCAGAGGATCCAGGTTTGCGGCCAGCCTCCACTACTTAGTGAGGCCCTCCGCAACTTAGTGAGACCCTGTTTCCAAATAAAGAATAAAAAATAGGGCTGAGAATAAAGAATAAAGAATAAAGAATAAAAAATAAAGAATAAAAAATAGAATGCCCCTGGGTTCAATCCCCAGTACTGCAAAAAATAAAATAAAATAAAATAAAATAAAATAGGACTGGGTTGGAGGTAGAATGCCTCTGGGTTCAGTTCCTAGTACCACACACACACACACACACACACAGCTGATGAAAGTAATGTAGCTTGTGAACTTATTGTTATTCAGTATGTTTCACATTGTGGAATTGTCACGGGTGAGTGTGATAACTCCATGGAGAGTCCTAAAGAGTTCCCTGGCCCGCGAAGGGGAAGCTCACTCAGGGTTCCCAGGGTCCTTGGTGTGATAGTTAATCTAGGTTGTCAACTTGACCTGATCATGACACACCCAAGATTATGTGATTTTGGGTGTATAACAGCAGATTAAACAGAAAGCCCTGCCCTGAATGTAGGCAGCAGGATTCTGATAGGCGGGGACTTAGATAAAAGAGGTAGAAGCCGCGTAGAGTGTGTGCGACTCTTTCCGAGGAAAAACGCATCTGCTCTGGCCTGAGATCGTCGGCCGCCAGCTTCGCCTTTCTCCGAAGAGCTTGATCTCTCGGCCTCCTGCTCTTGGAACTGAAACTTCACCATCGTTTCTCCGAAGAAGCTTTCTGATCTTCACGTCTTGGACTGGGACTGAATTAGTGGTTGCTCCGATCCTAAGACTCCAGCTCTTAGACCGTTCGACCAGCTACTGGTTCCTCTGACCCTCCACGTGCAGTCAGAACCTGGGACTACATTGCTGCAAACTGTAAGCCCATCTGATAAATTCCTTT
>PVJS01014784.1:0-25371 GCA_004027185.1 Glis glis | reverse complement strand
TATACACTTGGCTTTGTGAAGAAAAGAATTTCAACATGCGCCAGTCAGAGAAAAGACAGAGTTTTAATTCAAGAAAAGGGAGATACACCTTCAAGGAAAACCTGGGCCACCTTGAGAATGTGAGAGCAACCCCGGACTTTTTTACAGTTCCTTTTTTATAGGCACTGGAGATGGGGAGGGGGTTGGTTAGAGGTACACAGTGGGGGGGGAGGAATGCTTCCTTTCTTTGAAGTTTTTACGTGGGCAAAAGATGTGGATTCCCTCCAATGGACTTTCCAGGAGGGGAAACAAGCAGTTGGGTATCCTACAGGGCTTTTCTAACAAAGAGGTGCGACTTTTTCCTGGGATCCTTTCCCAGGAAACTGAGGTGAGAGGAGTTCTGGTGGAAGGTGAAGCTCTTTCTCTAGAATCTAATCACCTCAGAAATTTCACATGTGAAACTAGCCCATTGTGATTTTAAAGATATGGGTTTGGCTGTTCCAGCAAGTCCTGGGCAAGCCCTGCAGAAGCTAAGGGTTTTAGATTTTTTAAAACTTTATTTTCCTTTCCTTCCCAATTTGTCTCCTTTCTACCTAAAATTTTATCTCTTCTATTCTACCTTATCAGAATAATATAACATGTGAGCTCTATGTTAATGGCACAGCTCAATCATGACACTAAATAAAAAATAAAATAGGGCTGGGGGTAGGGGGGGTCTACCTCAAAGGTAGAATACCACTGGATTCAAACCCCAGTATCAAAAGAAAAAAAAATAGTGGGATGAATTACACACTTCTCTTCTAGAATAGTTTTTTATTAGACAGACCTAGAATGAACAGGGAGCCAAAAGAAGTACAATCCAGTTTTAACAGCAGTCAGCCTTAGTAGGGCCTCCTGAGTTTGGCCTTCATAATAGGAAGTGCTGAGTCACTCTGTCCCTGGGATGGGGTGGGAGGGACTGAAATCCTGGTGGCAGGCCTCCCAGCGAGCATTCCAGGGCCTCCTCTGTCCACTCTGGTCTCCTGACCCACTTCCAGCTGCCCTTCTCTTTGTCTCAGCCTCTTCCTGCTCCAGTGCCCCGCCCAGTGCACCAGCTGGTTATGAGGTAGAAGTAAAATATTAGGTAGAAAGGAGATGAACTGGAAAGGAAAGGGAAAATATAGTTCTAAAATCCAGAATCTTCATGATCCTTAACTTCACCTTAGAAGGTCTGCTCTTTTTTTAGATGAAAGCCCTTGATAGGCCACACTTTTAATCTTAATGGCCTATCTGGCCTGTCCTTTTCTTAAGCAAAGGTCCTCAATAGGCCTACACTTTTTAATCATGATGGCCTGTCTTCACACCTGAAATTCCCGGATGCTTGGCAAACAAAGAATCCCCCCAAAAAGTCTGACCATTGGTCAAGCCCAGGCATCACCCAGCACCCACCAATAAAATGGCAGGAACCTGAGGATTCAAAAAGAGGAGACCAGTCACCCCATGTCATCCCATCCCTGCCATGCGTCCCTACCCACCCCCTCTCGGGGTCCCCTATGACCTGGTTACAGACACTGGGACTTAAAGGGTTATAGACACCAGGACTTAAAGGGGGATTGTAAAAAAACACCACATATCCCCTTGTTCAGGTCTTGGGCAGTCAGGACTCAGGAAAAGACCCTGTGACTGTTCAAATGGCTGATAAAGCATATTCTGAGGCCAGGTCGTTCTCACATCCATCCTGGGGTGACAGACCAGCACTCTCACATCCAAAATCCATATATAAAGCCGGGTGTGGTAGCACACACTTGTAATCCCAGTACTTGGGAGACTGAGACAGGAGGATCTGGGTTTGCAGCCAGCCTCAACTACTTAGTGAGGCCCTTCACAATTTAGTGAGACCCTGTTTAAAAATAAAGAACAAAAAATAGGGCTAGGGGTGTAGCTTAGAGGTAGAATGCCCCTGGGTTCAATCCCCAGTACTGGGAAAAAAATTCATATATAAGGGCTCGGGGTTTAGGAGATGGGGAGAACACTCCGTCTCACCCTCCTGCGTGAGGCACTTTTCTATCACTCTAATGAATTCTACTTTAGCTTTACAACTGAGTTTTCTGGCTCATTATTTCTATATTGAGCTAAGGAAAAGGATCCACAGTGAAAACAAAACCATAACACCCTATAAAATGAAGTACTGTAAAGACCCCAAGTGCTCTCTCCCTCTTGAGACGTGTATCCCCCACTTTTCCTAAATAAACCTCTGGCTTATGCTGAAATTCCTTTCTGCTATGGAAGCCAAGGAGCCCAGTGATCCTGAGTTCCTGAGGTGAAGAAGGGACCCTTCACCCCCTGACTATTTTTGTTCTCAGGGCAACCTCCTGATCTCAGTCCTTGAGGCGGGGCCAAATGGGCAGGTGCCCTTGCAGACACCTGGGAGTTTCCACCTTGAATCAGGTCATGCCCTGAGCAGAAACAAGTGCCCTAGTGCCCTGGTTCTTCTTTAAAAGAGTTAAATGAGAGGGAAGATGAAGCAAAGTAGAAATTGAAGTAAGTGAAGCTAAGGGGGAAATGAAATGTGTTTTCTAGTAGATGGAGAGCAGCTCCTTTATTAATTCCCTAATCTTATCCATGCTGTCCAAGGGCACTGCCAGAGTTCTAAAGAAGGCTTGCCATCTCTTCTCTGTTATAGATTCTCTCTATAATAAATAACCACCTGGGTAACTAATTGACTCTTGCTCTACTGTCGACTGTGAGATGAATAGCTTGTTCTGATTTTTAGGCTGCACAGATCCGTGACAGACTGCAAGCATCATGAATTACAGAACTGTTTAACACTGTCAGAAAAGAAGCAACATGCCAGGCAGGGTGGGGAATGTTTGTAATCCCAGTAATTGAGAGGCTGAAACAGGAGGATCACAGGTTCGAGGCCAACTTCAGCAACTTAGCAAGACCCTCACTTAGCAACTTAGTGAGACCCTATTTCAAAATAATAAAATAAAATAGTGTTGGGATGTAGCTCAGTGGTAGAATGCCTCTGGGTTCAATCCCCAGTACCACATACAAAAAAGAAAAAAAAAAAGAAGGAGAAGGAGGAGGAAAGAAGCAACATGGGAAATGCCTTCCAGCAGTTCCCAAGACAGGGAAACCTGGACTGGCAAAAATACTTCTACTTGCCTTCCACTGTGTTGAGCACACTCCGCCCAGCCCTGTGTTCCCTTCTCAGCCTTGCTTCCTGTTTCCTCACTGTGAGGAATGAGTGGTCACCAGTGCCTCCTCTGTCCCCACAGCTCCTCTTGCAACCCTGACCACACAGCCCTTGCAAGTGACAGGATGTGGGCAGGGCTGAGTGGTTCAGAGAGCAGCAACCACCACCTGGGCTACTCCCTTCCCTCTTGGGTACCAATCTCTGAGATTCCACTCTCCCAGCCAATGGGAATTTCCTACCCATCAAGATGCAAACAAGAGCTACCCCATTGTAGGGGGCCACACCATTTGGCTGTGACATCTTTCTCCACACTGATCACAGCGGTGGCTGTGGCCTGACAGAGCCTTTCCTCCCTCCAGCTCCAGCAGAGAATGGGGGCTGCTCTCTGGCTCACAGAGGACACTCGGTTGTCCCAGCCCCTGATCTCTAGATTGTTCTCCTTGGTCATCTCTTTAAAAAGCTTGCCATCTATCAAAGACCCGGAAATTAGACCAGAGACTTTGAAATTACTAGAGGAGGGTATAGGTCCAACACTCCAACATACAGGGACATTTAGAAACTTCTTCAATAAGACCCCCAAAGCTCAGGAAATTAAAACTAGAATTAATAAATGGGATGGCATTAAACTAAAAAGTTTCTATTCATCAAAGGAAACCATCAAGAGTCTAAAAAAAGAGCCTACAGAATGGGAGAAGATCTTTGCCAGTATTCCTCTGATAGAGGACTAATATCTAGAATATACAAAGAACTTAAAAGACTTAACACTAAAAAAAAATAACCCAATCACTAAATGGGCAATTGAACTAAATACACTTCACAAAAGAAGAGATACAAATGGCCAATAAGTGCCGGGCGTGGTGGCGCACGCTTGTAATCCCAGTACTTTGGGAGGCGGAGACCGGAGGATCCAGGTTCGTGGCCAGCCTCAGCTCTCTCTCTCTCTCTCTCTCCCTGTCTCTCTCTCTCTCTCCCTGTCTCTCTCTCTCTCTCTCCTTAGTGAGGCCCTCCACAACTTCGTGAGACCCGGTTTCAAAATAAAGTATAAAAAATAGGGCCGGGGGCGTAGCACAGAGGTAGAACGCCCCTGTGTTCAATCCCCAGTACCGCAAAAAAACAAAACAAAACAAACAAACAAAAAAAACAAATGGCCAATAAATACATGAAAAATGTTCAACATCATTAACAATCAGGGAGATGCAAATTAAAACTACACTGAGATTACATCTAACTCCAATCAGAATAGCAATCATCAAGAAATCAAACAACAATAAATGCTGGCACAGATGTGGGGAAATAGGAACTCTCTACACTGTTGGTGGGACTGGAAATTAGTGCAGCCACTATGGAGATCAGTGTGGAGATTCCTCAGAAAACTGGGAATGGATCCACCATATGACCCACCTATACCACTCCTGGGTATCTTTCCAATGGGACTGAAATCAGAATATTATAGTAATACATGCATACCCATGTTTATAGCAGCATAATTCATAATAGTCAAATTATGGAACCAACCTAGGTGTCCATAAACAGATGAATGGATTACAAAATTATAAGACATACACACAATGGAATTCTACTCAGCAATAAAAAAAGAATAAAATAATGTCATTTGCAGGAAAATGGATGGACCTGGAGAACACTGCTAAGTGAGATTAGCCAGTCACAGAAAGTGAAGGGTCATATGTTTTCTCTCATATGTGGAAGTTAGGGGGTAATCAGGATATAAGAGGGACTTTAAATAATGAAAGAGAAACCCCAGTGGAGTCGGGGAGGTGGTCTGGGGAAGGGTAGGGGATTGGGTGGGGAGGGAGAATTAATGATGGAAACACTTTCATTGACATTATGTACATATGTGAGAATACCAATGTCAATCTCAATATCATATATGGGGACAGGGGGAGTGGGGCCAGAGCCAGGAGGAAGTATGTCACTATCAAAGAAAAGTATTTAAAAAAAAATGGCTTGCATCTGCCAGATCCCAAAGTCCTGACTTCAACACTTGTGCTAAAAAGATCAGCTCCTAGGTTTAAATTTGTATTCACATTTGTTTGAAGACTGATTTTTGTTGTTGTTGTTAGGCCCTAGGTCTGTGTGCTTATATTAATTAATTATCCTGGTTGTTAAAGATATGAATTGACACAACTTCTTTGATTTAGTTTGATTTTTGTTGTGAGTTGAGAAATGGGACAGACTCATACAAGAATTGATAACTTTTAACTATTAAAGATTATATAAATCGCCAGATGCATACCTGTAATACCAGTACTTGGGAGGCTGAGACAGGAGGATTGCAGTTTCAAGGCCAGCCTCAGCAACTTAAAAAGGCCCTCAGCAACTTGGTGAGGCCCTCTTTCAAAATAAAAAATAAAATGGGGCTGGAAAAATTGGGCTGGAGTATAGCTCAGAGGTAGAATGCCCTTGGGTTCAATTCCCAGTACCACACACATAAAGAGATTATATAAATTATTATTTTATTAATAGTTCTGATTATGAAACTACTGTTGAGTTATTTTGCAAGATATAAAAGCCTGGGAAAGTTTAATCACAAAGATTAAAAAAGGACAAAGGACAATAATGTTACCACTAAGGGCAATAACTATCCACATTTTAATATATTTCTTTCAGTTCTTATTTGCCTACAATTTTTAGTTGGAATAGTGGCCTAATTTTATTAATAACTCCTTTAGTGAAGAACTGGCATTGTGCTAGGGGTGTGATATACATATATGCTAACATTTCCAATATCAAAGAAAGATAATTGTTGCTAAAATTGTGAAAACTGAGTCCCAGGAAAGTGAGTTAGTAACTTGTCCAAGCTAGAATCCAGATCCACATTTGTCTCACTCCCAGAGCAAAACTTTTTTAAAATTTATTTATTTGTTTGTTTGTTTGTTTCGGTACTGGGGATTGAACCCAGGGGCATTCTACCTCCGGGCTACACCCCCAGTCCTATTTTTTATTCCTTATTTGGAAACAGGGTCTCACTAAGTTGCTGAGAGCCGCACTAAGTAGCTGAGGCTGGCCACCAACCTGCGATCCTCCTGTCTCAGCCTCCCAAGTACTGGGATCACAAGCGTGTGCCACCACGCCCAGCAGAGCAAAACTTTTTAAAAAGTAAACTCTAAACCAAAGCCTTTTCATGTATTTTATGAAGAAAACAAAAAACAGAGAGGGCTAAGGGACAGGGGATGCAATTCTTAGTGATAGTCAAATCTCTCTGGTTTAACATTAAACCAGACCTACCAAAAGAAGTTTCTTCATCTGTATATAGACATTTTATTTTTATATTTATTTATTTATTTATTTATTTATTGCAGTACTGGGGATTGAACCCAGGGCATTCTAACTCAGAGCTACAGTCCCAGCCCTATTTTTTATTCTTTATTTTGAAACAGGGTCTCACTAAGTTGCTGAGGACCTCACTAAGCAGCTGATGCTGGCTGTGAACCCGGATCCTCTGGTCTCAGTCTCCCAATTACTAGGATCACAGGTGTGCACCACCATACCTGGCTTTTTTTCCTTCCTTCCTTCCTTCCTTCCTTCCTTCCTTCCTTCCTTCCTTCCCTCCCTCCCTCCCTCCCTTCCTTCCTTCCTTCCTTCATTTGGTACTGGAGATTGAACCCAGGGACAGTCTACCTCTGAGCTACACCCCCAGCCTATTTTGTTTTGAAACAGGGTCTCACTAAGTTGCTGAGGCTGGCCTTGAGCCTGTGATCCTCCTATCTCAGCTTCCCAAGTACTGGGATTATAGGCATGCACCACCAGGCATGCCTGGCTCTTATGTACTTCATAATCAATTTTTTTCTCTATTTAGACAAAAATAAATGGCTACTTTTAATGCAATCCTAATAAATGTATGTATTAACTTGGGGAGAACTGGCAGCTCTATGGCTGCGTCATCTAATCCAGGAACATGGTCAGTCTTCCTGGACCTGCACTTCACAGGAGTGCTTTAACATTTTCCTTATAACTGTTTTGCACATTTCTTTGTACTCATTTAGCAAAACCACAACAGGACGCAGCTGAACATGGCTAGAGGAAAGCCTACCATCATGCTGACTGGTCTTACTTTAAATTCATTGTCACAAACCTCAAGCGGTGCCTTAGTGCCACTAGGCAGTCACACGGCCTGGTCCTTGTCTCCTGCTACCCAGACAACTCTTCATACCTTCTCCTCTCTCTTTCCCCATCCTCATTCAGCCAATTGTCTTTTTTTCTACCCCACTGAGAGAACAAACAAAGAATCAGAAGAATTTCTGCCATTGTCCCATAGGATAATACTGCCAGCCACTCAAATTGAAATCTGCCCACACACCCTCCTTTGGGAAAAAAAGTATAAATTGACATTGAGAGCCAAAAACAAAAGGTAAAAAGAGAAACTAGCACATAGCATAAGTAGGAGACAGAATAATACCATCATCCATCACTGGGGATTAGTTCCAGGACACCGGAGTATACCAAAATCCTTGACTGCTCAAATCCCTTCTATAAAATGCCTTAATGTTTGCATATAATCTGCAAATACCACCCATATATTTTAAATAGTCTCTAGATTATCTATAATATCTAATACAATGTAAGTGCTATGTAAATAGTTGTTAGACCATATTGTTTAGGGAATAATGACAAGAAAAGAGTCTGTACATGTTCAGTGCAGACACATTTGTTTTTCTAGAATATTTTCCACCACAGCTGGTTAGATCTGAGGGTACAGACGTGTGTGTGGACAGGAAGAGCCAACTATACAGACTTCAATTTAGATGTAAATGGGGAAGTAGGACACCAAGAGGAGCAGTTGCTTAGGAGCATACCCCAGAACACCAGATTTGTGAGGATTTTGTGGGAAAGAGGAGAAAAAGTGGGGTCTTGGTGGTGGCACAAGTTGGGTCCTGCCCAACTTGAGCTGGGGTTCACACCGGCAGGACAGGAAAACCCGGGCCTCAGGCTGTGCTGCGGCTCTCTTCCCTCCACTTGCCCCACCAAGAACAAACGATCAGGCCTTACCTGTCTCAGCCACGGAAGATGGGCTGGTGGACACCTGGGAATGCCAGGGGTACAGCAAGCTTGAGGGTCCCCTCCTCACCCATGACTGTCTAGGGGAGGTGTAGGGAGCCTAGTTTCCATGGCCAGGCCTCTTTTGTATCCAGTTGATGTGGTCAAATGTAAATAAGCCTAAAGAGATGACAGTCAAACTGGGAAAACAAGACAAACACCACATAATTAATAGCCATGACAGAATGATACACCTGGTGTTTACTCACTGATACGATAACTTAATTATGTAGGAGAGACAAATTAGGAGTAGTATAGTCTATAATAAATTGCTAACCACAGGATGCAGGGGCTAAATGCAGGAGAAGCCAGAGCCGACAGACACTACCTGGAGCCCTCAGGTCATGATGTCTTGATAACAATTGGTGGTGTGTGGGGGGGTAAAGCTAGATTTTTATCTCTGGCATAAAAGTTGTTGAGGAGGCGTTTGCCAAATGGACCAAAAATTGAACAGGATGGAGAATGTATCCACATGGGTGTCTGATTGGCATGTTCTTAGAAAGTCTCAATTTAGCCAGCAGAGGGCAAGAGAACACAGAAACCATTCCAAGATTTATGGACTAAGAAGTGTTTGGAAGAGGACTATGTAGCTATCTTTGCAAAAACAAGCCACAAAAACAATTATGAATGTGCTCTTTTGAAAGAATATATTTAAAACGGATTTCCATTGGCATCTCAATAAATTCATGTCTTTTTATAAAAGGTCAGAATATCGTTAAAGGATACATGCATTTCTTTATAGACCCTTAAATGTGTTACAACAATATGGGAATTTGTCAGAATAATTTAACCTAACATTTTAAGAAACACTTATTTGAAGATCCCACAGAAATATGGATAAAGTCCCTGAAAATATAATAAACATATGTATCAGTGATCTATTTTGTAACTCTCAGAAAACAGGCTTCATTAAGGAACATGAGGCTACTGCAAATATAGCATATAATGACATTCATTAAATGGACTAATGATTCAAAACAAACATGTGGTCTACCTAATTTAGGTAAGAAAGAATGGAGGCAGGAAGAGCGAGAGCAAGAACTCCCCTTTCCAGAAGACGGGGCAAGAGCAGGCCTAGACCTTAGCAAAATCCTGAGGTTCCCTTCAATGTCATCAGCTCCTCCTTCATGCTGCGGCCACCCCCACCATGGCCACTGCTAAAAGTATACTTACTAGTCAATGCTGCTTCAAGTCCACAGACTCCAGCCCAAACTCCTGCCGGTGTTCAAATGTGCTGTGGGTGGGGGTGTGCCTCACGAGAGCACTTGCTGGCATGCCTAGGATTGATTGGTCTCTAGCAAGGGGGGGGGGGGGCTTTACACACTAAATTTTTGACAAAAAATGGAAAATTTGATGGGCTTGAGGTTTAGAAATAGGGATTCTGGCTCTAACATGGGTATTATCTGGATAAAATAATTTAACCTCTCCGGTCCAGTTTTTTCAACTACAAAATAAAGGTTTTACTTTGTTGTTTGTTTGGTCTTTGCAGTACTGGGGGATTGAACACCAGACCTCATGTATGAGTAGCAAAATAAAGGTATGAGGCTAGGTGATCTCAAAGATTCCTACCTAATCACAGATCCTAAAAATTCTATTCCTTTTGTCCCCATCTTAAAGTTCTTCATCTCAGTTAATATGTGAGCTGTTAAGAGTATACGATGCTAATCATGCTCAAGAAAATATGTAATTTAAGAAAGGACTCTTGAAAATGATTCTAAGAAATTAACCTCTACAATTAGAATTTCAGACTTGAAATCAGGTAATGAACTTAATTTCATTTCATTTTATATACTAGATGGAAGATGTATTGATCAACATTCTCACGACTGTGACCCAATAAGCCTTACCACACACAACTTAGAGGAGGGTAGCCTTATTTGTTCCCAGTATGGGGAGGTTTCAGAGGTTCAGTCCACGTCAGGCTGGGTCTGCGAAGCTCAGGGCATGGCGGTGGGAAGCAAGCAGAGAGTGCTAGGCCCTGCTCTCACATTGTGAAGGATGGAAGCAGAGAGAGAGATCAGGGGGAAGAGAGATCTTATACAATCTCCAAGGCTACATCCCTAGGGACCCCTTCTTCGTAACCTAGCCCCTTCCAACATTGCTACCTTGTTTCTGTGAGGGCTAGGGGGACATTCTAAATCCAAACCATCACAGAGGATTTTGCTGTCCTTCATACTGTTAGAGGCCTGTTTCAGATTGGAAATACAGACTGCTTTTCCACAACCTTAGGTTTATTTATTTAATTATTACTTGGGCTTGAACCCAGGGGTGCTCTACCACTGAACTACATCCCCCAGCCCTTTTTATTTTTTACTTTGAGACAGAGTCTTGCTAAATTTCCCAGGCTGGCCTCAAACTTGTGATCCTCCTGCCTCAGCCTTCTGCCTTGCTGGGATTATAGGAATGTACCATTGTGCCCAGCCACACAACCTTAGGCTTTAATTAACTAGATTCCATAAGGCACTTAGGGTGCTATGCGATCAAAGTAGCAACTAAGAGAATTAATAGAAGGAAGGATGGTGAAACTCTAATACTGCTCCAGGCAGCAGTGTAAAGAAGCAGTACCTCTGACCAGAGCATAGATCATCTGTATCAGCTGAAATGCATTCACCTCTAAGAGAATATTCAACCACAGGGGCATCACCCTTAAGAAACAAGAAGTTTAGAACAAGGTTTCTCCAGGTGTGGTCACCTCTCACTCATATTATCCACAGAATTAACACCACATGGTTACCAGATGACTGCCAGCTCCTGGCAGCCCAGCCTTACCTGAAAGCTCTATTAGCAGGAAGGAGAGAGAGTGAAAAGACTTCTCTCTCCTGTAGCTCTTGTTATTATCAGGGGGGAAAGTGTTTCCCCAACACACCTGCTCTTATATTTCATGGGCCAGAACTAGGTCATGTGCCTTCCCCAAGATTCCTTCTGGTTTAAATCAGTCCTGGTTCACACCCCAGGACTACCCAAGTACAGTTACAGTTGCTACCAATTTCATTGGGCATGCTGCTACCAATAAATAAAAGGAGAGTGCTTCTGTGGTGGCCAATCTTTTCTTCCAAATGATCTCACAGAAAGACTAGGGACAGTGTTCTTCTGCTAGATCCAAATAATATCCAGATTTAAACCCAATGGTGGCACTATGAGATGGAAAGTAAGAAACAGCTCTTGGTAGAGATGATTGATATTCTTTTTTATCTCGCTGAATTGAAGTCAACTAAAATGAAGTAGCTTGATTTCTTTGCACTCCAGGTTTCATGGGTTTTGCTGGTGCTTTTCTTTTCTTTTTCCTGCTTTTATTTTATTGCTACTGGGGATTAAACCCAGGGGTATTTTACATCTAAGCCACACCCCAGCCCTTTGTAAAAAGATTTTTTCACTAAGCTTCAGAGGCTGGCCTTGAACCTGTGATCCTCCTAGCTCAACCTCCCAAGTACTGGGATTGCAGGCGTGTGTCAATACATCCGGCTCTGTGCTTCTTCTGATCGGTTATAAGGCAGGAATCGTGAACTGGTCATTTACTCTCTCTGCACTCATTGACATTGGTCTAGGAGGGCAGAGCCTGATGAGTTTGGTGAATAAGAACCATAGAGTAAGACTCGACATGAACATAGCGGGGTTTACAGGGAGCCACAGATTATGATCCAGGACACATGATTTTCACTGCTAAAATTAGGAGGTCCAATAAGCGTAATTCTAAGGCCTTTTATTCAGTACCATTCTATGGTCATAGGAATATTTGAACCTGAGAGAAAACTAACACTTAAGAATAATTTAAGCTGGGCTTGGTGGAGCATGCCTGTAATCTCAGTACTTGAGAGACTGGGATGGGAGGATTGCAGGTCCGAGGCCAGTCTCAGCAACTTAGTGAGACCCTCAGCAACCTAGTGAGACCCTGTTTCAAAACAAAAAAATAAAAAGGGCTGGAGGTATAGCTCAGAGGTAGAATGCCCCTGGGTTCAAACCCTAGTACCACAAAAAATAATAATTTATAATGACTTGAATAGAGAATAGTGGTATAAGGCCTACTCTCTAACACAGAGTTCCATCTAACCAGCAGTGGCATATCCTTGATCACATAAGATCTGGGGAAAGGAGTTCCTATATCACAAAACATCCCACATGGAGGGAGAAAAAGAGCTGATTCAAATGTATCTACCAGCCGGGCATGGTGGCACACACTTGTAATCCCAGTACTTGGGAGGCTGAGACAGGAGGATCGCAGGTTCATGGCCAGTCTCAGCTACTTAGTGAGGCCTCCGCAACTTAGTGAGACCCTGTTTCAAAATAAAGAATAAAAAATAGGGCTGGGGTGTAGCTCGGAGGTAGAATGCCCCTGGGTTCAATCCCCAGTACCAAACAAACACACACAAATGTATCTACCAATGATAATATCTAAAGATCATATTGTCTGTATATATTTAAGTAAATTAAATGAATTGATACTGTTTTGAGGTGTGTTTTCTTTCCGATTTTGCACATTTCCCTGATTCTGTGAAGTGCTAAGAGATTAAAGTACACATCAATGCCAGGTCCCAAAGGAAACCTGACATCCAAGCCTCCACAGACAGCATTTTAGTCTAATACCAAGCAAAACTGTTATTTGTTTCATTTTATTTTATTTTTATTTTATTTATTTGTGGAACCCGAATCCTCCGGTCTCAACCTGCCAAGTACTGGGATTACAAGCGTGCGCCACCACACTCAGCGCCATTTTATTTTATTTTTTGTGTAACTGGGGATTGAACCCAGGGGCATTCTACCTCTGAGCTACACCCCCAGTCCTATTTTTTATTCTTTATTTTGAAACAGGGTCTCACTAAGTTGCGGAGGCCTCACTAAGCAGGTGAGGCTGGCCGCAAACCTACGATACTCCTGTCTCAGCCTCCCAAGTACTGGGATTACAAGCGTGCGCCACCATGCCCGGCTGTTTGTTTCATTTTAAATGTGTCATAATGAAAAGCAAACTCTGGCTTATAAAACTCCTTTCCATTGGTGGGAGACCAGATATCCAGTGAGCCGGTGGGGGAAACACACCACATGTGTTTTCCTTCTTACGTCCCTGCTACTGCAGAATCACATACAGATGTCCTAACCTGGAGTCTGGGACATTTGCCTACAATTGCTTGGGTTTTTCTAGTTGAACAATGTAGGTTGGTTGTTTCATATGTGAACAACATGAAACTTACGTTGCTTGGGGTTTTTTCTTCCTTTTTCTTACTTAATTTCTTCTTCATTTAACCCCACCATGTGAGTCAGTTGGGGCTACTATAATAAACACCGTAGCCCAGGTGGCTTACACAGCAAGCAGTGCTTTCTCACAGTTCTGGAGGCCGTGCGGCCTGAGACCACGGTGCTGGACGACTGCGTTGTGGTGAGGATTTTCTTGTGGGTCTACAGACCGTCAATTTCTTGCATCCTCACAAGTCAAAGAGAAAAAGAGTCCTGATCACTTCCTCTTTCTATAAGAGCACTAATGCTGTTCAAGAGGCTCCAACCTCACAATCAAATTACCTCCCTAAAGCCCCACATTCAAATACCATCACATATAAGTTGAGGGGCACAAACATCCAGTCTACAACACCTACCAAATAAGCTGTTTGTTTGTTTGGTACTGCGGATTGAACCCAGGGACATTCTACCTCTGAGCTACACCCCAGCCCTATCTTTTATTCTTTATTTTGAAACAGGGCCTCACTAAGTAGCTGAGGCTGGCTGCGAACCTGCGATCCTCCTGTCTCAGCCTCCCAAGTACTGGGATTACAAGCGTGTGCCACCACACCTGGCTTATTTTTTGTTTTGAAACGGGGTCTTGCTAGGTTACTGAAAGTCTTGCTATGTTGCTGAGGCTGATCGCAAACCTGTGATCCTCCTGTCTCAGCCTCCCAAGTACTGGGATTACAGACATGTGCCATCACACCCAGCTCCAAATAAGCTCTAACAATTTTTTTTGTGTGTGTGTGTGGTACTGGGGATTGAACCCAGGGGCATTCTACCTCT
The DNA here is from genome assembly GCA_004027185.1 of Glis glis. Taxonomy (NCBI): domain Eukaryota; kingdom Metazoa; phylum Chordata; class Mammalia; order Rodentia; family Gliridae; genus Glis; species Glis glis. Next base: position 11,165 of record PVJS01014784.1, on the reverse strand, counting down.
GAGCTACACTCCCAGTCCTATTTTTATTCTTTATTTTTGAAACAGGGACTCACTGAGTTGCAGAGGGCCTCACTAAGTAGCCGCGGCTGACTGCAAACCTGTGATCCTCTTGTCTCCGCCTCCCAAGCACTGAGATTACAAGCGTGCGCCACCACCCCAGCAAGTCTAACATATTCACTTTCCACCTTTTTCCTCTGTTGCTTACCTTATTGTGTTTTTCTGGCCCTTCTGTTGAAAGAAAAGACTCCGTGTTGACTAGGTTGCCAGATTGCTCCCAGGGAAGTGAATGGAGGTCTTTCCTCAGGAAGACTTTCTTGGCAGACAAACAAGATGCGCGTGTCCGGTTCTGCAGTAGCCCAACAGAGTGCAGCACCGCACTGCACACTCCCTCCTGGAAGGAGCTCCACGACTTGTCAAATTAATTTCTTCTTTCTGAAATGCATTAATACGGTTCCTTCCAGGCTTCTATCTCCTCAGGAATTTAGAGCCAGAACTTTAGACAAAAGGCTTTTAGTTGCATGCTGATAAAATGTCAAAACTATTGTGCATAAAGTAACTATGCTTTTTTTTTCTTTTTTTGAACAATGCAGCCAGGATTACGAGACAGATTTGCCCCTGTGAGTGAAATCCATTTTGTAAAACTCATCAGAAAATCTTCAGCCTTTGAGCAAATTCTTACAATCTCCCCTGTAAGCCATTAGACCCTGTCTTGTACCTTTGGGATTGCATAATAGTGTAATGTGCTGAAACGAGTGGTCTGCAAATTTGGTGAACCCATTTTGACTATACATGGTGATTTTTACCTCCCCATGAAAATGTCAATGATGAATAAGGGTCTTTGGGAAAGTTGCTTATTTCACAGAGCACAGATGTTATGCCTCATGTTAAACCACGAAGAGCTGCATCAGAAGGTGACTTTCTCTCACAACCTTTTCCACTTTAAAAACAAATGCCCGGCCGGGCGTGGTGGTGCACGCTTGTAATCCCAGTACTTTGGGAGGCAGAGACCGGAGGATCCGGGTTCGCGGCCAGCCTCAGCTCTCTCTCTCCCTGTCTCTCTCTCTCTCTCTCTCTACCTAGTAAGGCCCTCCGCAACTTTGTGAGACCTGGTTTCCAAATAAAGTATAAAAAAATAGGGCCGGGGGTATAGCGCGGAGGTAGAACGCCCCTGGGTTCAATCCCCGGTACTGCAAAAAATTAAAAAAAAATAAAAAAATAAAAACAAATGCCCAACCCGGTTGTGATGATGTACACCTGTAATCCCAGTACTTGGGAGGCTGAGACAGGAGGATCACAGGTTTGAGGCCAGCCTCAACAATTTAGTGAGACTTTCAGCAACTTAGCAAGACCCTATTTCCAAATAAAAAAATAAAATTAAAATAGGGCTGGGGGTGTAGCTTGGAGGTAGAACGCCCCTGGGTTCAATCCCCAGCACCAAATAAATAGATAAATAAAAAATAAAAAATGGCTGGGGGTATAGCTCAGAGGTAGAATGCCCTTGGGTTCAATCCCCAGTACCACAAAAAGCCAACCAAACAAACAAAAAACACCACCAACAAAAAAGCCCAAATGCCCAGAGAAGACATCAAGGGTGTAGGTGATTTTTTTTTTTTTACTGCAGATTGAACTCAGAGGCATTCTACCTCTGAGCTACACCCCCAGCCCTATTTTTTATTTTTATTTTTTGAAATGGTGTCTTGCTAGGTTGATGAGAGTCTCACTACTTGCTGAGGCTATCCTCGAACTTGTGATCCTCCTGTCTCAGCCTCTCAAGTACTGGAATTACAGCCTTGCGCCAGCACGCCCAGCTTGTGGGTGACTTTTAAGGTCATCCAATGAGATAAAAAAGGTTGTTTCAGGTTAAGCCAGGGTTTTCCAATGGTACTCAGAATTGTCGAGGTGGGCTACAGGGTTTACAGAACAATTGGAAAGAAACCAGCAAGATACCTAGAAATACATAATCACCTTTGAAGAGGGAAGTTATAGTTTCCATTAAGGTAAGACACACTCTCTGAGGCAGCCAATGGTGAAGGGGAGATACAAAAAGTCTAAGACATTGGTCACTCTCGTAAGCATAGTATTAAAGAATAAGGTAATAAACAGCATTTCCATTTGAGGTGATGAAGTGCTCTTTGGTCACTTCTGACTTTTTTTTTTAATACTGAAGGTTGAACCCAGAGGCGTTCTACCTCCAAGCTACACCCCCAGCCCTATTTTTATTTTTTATTTTGAAACAGGGATTTACTAACTTGCTGAGGCTGGCCCTGAACCTGTGATGCCCTGTCTCAGCCTCCCTAGGACTGGGATTACACGCATGCGCCACCAGGCTTGGCTTCTGACTCTCTTTGAGTCCCTGTATGTCTCCACTGCCAAAAACCTGTTCAACAAGTCAAAATTGCAAAACAGAAACAAATACCCAACTATTCTCATTATCAAACCACAATACTCGTAGCTGCTGGGGTTCTTTCACATGCAACTTGCAGCCCTTAAAAGCCTCTCCTTCCCCTCTTAGACTCTCCAGGTACACAGAAGCTGCCTCCTTACTTTTGGAATGGTGGCTGCAAATGAGTCTCCAAGTCACAGAACAGAACAGCACTCCCCTGGCTTTAAAGGCATCCTGTGCTAGGTCTTCCTGCAGGCAGAGGCTCCGCCCTTCCTGTCTGTGTGTGTTCCTCAACCTGTCAGAGTTGCAAACAACTGAAAGATAAGGTATAGTTGTCAGTGCAAGACTAATTTGAAAAGGTTTAAATAAGCTTTTTTATTGAAGTTTAGTATACACACAAAAAAATACAAAAATATTAAGGGTGAAGAAATATTACTGAGGAAATTGATAAAGAGAGCTGGCAGCCTACAATTAAATGTTTTAGAGAGAAGAGATACCAATAATGTCATGAAACCAAAGTAAGACAGCTTGACACATGTCCCCAGACCTGGAGCTGTCAAAGATAAAATTACAACAAATTTAATTTTTTTTTTTTTTTTTTTTTTTTTTTTTGTGTGTGTGTGTGTGTGTGTGTGTGTGTTGTGGTACTGGGGATTGAACCCAGGGGCTACACTCCCAAACCTATTTTATTTTTTATTTTGAAACAGGGTCTCACTAAGTTGCGGAGGGCCTCACTAAGTAACTGAGGTTGGGCACGAACCTGCGATCCTCCTGTCTCAGCCTTTCAAGTACTGGGATTACAAGCATGTGCCACCATGCCGGGTGGTGTATGTGTGTTGAGATGGAGTCTGGCTGTGTTGTCCAGGCTGGCCTTGAACTTGTGGCCTCAGCCTTGGGAGTGGCCGGGACTACAGGCACGTGCCACCACACCCAGCTCTAAAGATCTTAATTGGTCAGGCAACACTTATCCCATAAAATAGAAGGTGTGGGTTTTACTGTTGTGTTTTGTGTGGTTATTTTGTTTGTTTTTCAGTACTAGGGATTGGAAGAATGAGTGCTCTGATGAAGAGGAGACTGGCTTTATAGGCAGAAAAGGTCGAAGAAAGCAGAAACAGAACAAAAGGCAGGTTGATCATTTTAAAGTTCCTTTCCTTGTAAAGGCTAAAGCAGAGGAGACATCATGCCAGCTAAGACTGGCTTGTTTGAGGACTTGGCTACTCTCTCGCTCTCTTCTGATTTCTCTAAAGATCAGATGAACAACCTAGTTTCAGCTTGGTGGTGTGGAACTTCAGCATGAGGAACTCCATTTTTAGTCTGTTGGGCCTGGTACACGGTTAGGGATAGGGGTATAGCTCAGAGGCAGAATGCTCCTGGGTTCAATTCCCAGGAATAAACACACACACACACACACACACACACACACACACACACACATACACACACACACACACACACACACACACACACACATTTCAAGACTTTTTTCCAATCCCCTGCATCCCCACATTCCCTGTTTGTTATAGTTTGGATCTTGAATGTTCCCTAAAGGCCCATATGTTGAAGTCGTGGTCCTCAGCCCACAGTACTATTGGGAGGTGGTAGAACTGTTAGTAGATGGGGAGTAGTAGAAGGAAGTTAGGTCACTGGGGCTATTGGAACCCTGGCTTCTTCTTGTCTCTCTCTCTTTGCTTCTTGGCTACCATGAGGTGAACAGGCCTCCTCTGCCAGTCACTCCCACCATGATGTACTGTGCTACCACAGGCCCAAAGCAACAGGGCCCAGCAACCATGCTCTGAAAACTTGAGTCAAAATAAACCTTTCCTCTTTTAAAGTTGATTTAACTTAGGTGTTTGTTACAGCAACAGTGATTAATACACTGTTGATATAACCAACTTGGAACTCCAAAGGGATATGGGGGTCTCTGGTCTCATTCCTGCTTGGTCTTTGAAGGCAAATGGTCAGTAATAACCAAGGAGGGGCCTTGGAGTATCAGGCAGAATGATTTGCTTTTCTCATTAGCCAGGCAACCTATCTGATTCAGAATGTTGTTATTGAGACCCGCGGAACACAATTTTAAAAGATAAGGACACAAGACCAAAATTCTCTGATGATGTCTCTGTGAAGTAATATCTGAAATCTTACATTCAACTAAGAACTTTGCCTCCCACTTCTTGTTCTTATTTTTCATAGTATCTGTAGCATATTTCAAGAGTAGGCATGAAAAAATAAACTCCTTTCATGCCCTTCAGAAGAATCATTTCAAAACCTTTGTGGGAGACATATGGCACCAATTTAAAATGGACTCCCCACCCTAACTGATACTTGGTCTTCTGGTGCAAGGGTGGCCCACCACCATTATTACAGGATCTTCATTGGCAGTAGCGATAAGTTTAAGCTGATCCACTCAACACTTTCATAATGAGCACACTTTGCAAAGCAGCCAGCTAAACTTAGAAATATAATCAGTCCCTGGAGGAGAACAAATCCACATGGATAAAGAAACAATAATTATAAGTAATATTTATTGAATTCTTAGTATGTACCAGCCCTGTCCTAGTGCTTTATTCACATGCATAACTTCATTTAACCATCACAGTAGTTTTATTTATTTACTTATTGTGGTACTAGGAATTGAACCCAGGACATTCTACCTCTTAGCTACCCCACCCCCCAGCTCTATTTCATTTTTTACTTTTGAAACAGAGTCTCTCTAAGTTGTCGAGGGCCTCACTAAGTTGCTGAGGCTGGCTTGAAACCTTCAATCCTCCTGTCCCAGCCTCCCAAGTACTGGGATGACAGGAGTGCACCGCCATACCCTGTACAGTAGTTTAATGAGATAAGAACTATCATATCTCTCCTCGCCAAGAATGAGGAATCCAAGGCCCAGATAGGTCAGGTGTTCAAAGCCCAGCAGTGTGTACAGCTACCATCTGGATGCTGCCCAGAAGGACTGTTTTTTTATATTAATTAACACTGTGTTCTCAACAAATTTTCTCCAAATGGCTACCCCTCCTGCCAAGCGTTTAACCTTCTGAAGACAGCATAACAGAGGCAGGTGGCTTTGATTTTCTCAACAAAAATCTTAAGAGTGAGTTCAAGCTGGGCATGGTGACGCATGCCTATAATCCCAGTACTTGAGAGGTTGAGACAGGAGGATCGCAGATTGGAGGACAGCCTCAGGAAGTAGTGAGACTCTCATCAACCTATCGAGACACTGTTTCAAAATAAAAATAAAATAGAGCTGGGGGTGTAGCTCAGAGGTCGAATGCCCCTGGGTTCAATCCCCAGTGCCATACACATATACACAAAAAGAGTGATTTCAAGGTTCCAGTTATTGTATCTGAATGGGTACTGCCCTGTTTGACATCTTTAAGTGACATTGCTGTGTCTTAAGAATGGGTCAGCTATCAGTTACATAGTTTTCCTCTTTAAGACATATAAAAAGTTCAGATGTGTCAGTAATGAGCTGTAACTAAATCTACTGTTTTATTTCTTCTGAGGACAATTTACTTTCCCTGCCTCATTATTATTATTATGCTTTTTTTTTTTAAACAGGATCTCACTAAGTTGCCGAGTACTGCATGCTGGCTTCAATCTCCTGTCTCAGTTTCCCAAGTACTGGGACTACAGGTGTGCGCCACCACGCCTGGACACTTTCCCTGCCTTAGAATGCCACTTTTCCTTCATTGCTGGTTTCAGTCTTGGCAACATTCACATCAAGTACTTCCCCAGTCTCCTCGATCTGCCCACATGAGTCTTGATTCTTCTCCCTGACATCTCCCTCTGTCCATTTCACCCAGTTTGGACCAGGGAAAAGGGTCCTGGCACTGTTTTAAATCAAGCGGGATACAAGTTAAAGTTAAGAATCAGGCCTCTTTTTTTTTTTTTTTGCAGTACTGGGGATTGAGCCCAGGGGCATTCTACCTCCGAGCTATATACCCAGTCCTATTTTTTTTATTCTTTATTTTGAAACAGGGTCTCACTAAGTTGCAGAGGGCCTCACTAAGTAGCTGAGGCTGGCCGCAAACCCAGATCCTCCAGTCTCAGCCTCCCAAGTACTGGGATTACAAGTGTGTGCCACCATACTCGGCTACAATCAGGCCTCTTAAAATCAGATTTCTGCTTCAAGGTGGGCATTAAAAGCAAGCTGTTATGGTCAGGTTGCTATACTTATGGCAGGGAGGTCCCTTCAAAGAGAAAAGTGGCCATAAAGTACGCAGTTATCTGCAGCCTCCAGCTGAGGTGACTGGCGGGGTGGTGACACCTGCAATCCCAGTACTTGGGAGGCTGAGACAGGAGGATTTCAGTTTTGAGACCAGCATCAGCAACATAGCAAGACCCTCAGCAACTAATAAGGGTGTTTCAAAAAATAAAAAGGGCTGGGGTGTAGCTCGGTGGCAGAACGCACCTGGGTTCAATTCCCCTGTACCAAAGCAAAGCAAGCAACCATACAGGCCAGAAGAGGATGGAACAATATCTTTAAAGTGCTGAAAGAAAAGCTGGGCATGGTAGTACACACCTGTAATCCCAGTATTTGGGAGGCTGAGACAGGAGGATCTCAGGTTTGAGGCCAGCCTCAGCAACTCAGCAAGGCCCTCAGCAACTTAGTGAGACCCTATTGCTTTTTTTCTCTCTTTTTTTTTTTGCAGTACGGGGATTGAACCCATGGGTGTTCTACCTCTGAGCTACATCCCAGCCCTACTTTTTATTCTTTATTTTGAAACAGGATCTCACTAAGTTGCGGAGGGCCTCACTAAGTAGCTGAGGCTGTCCTTGAACCCTTGATCCTCCTGTCTCAGCCTCCCAACTACTGGGATTACAGGCGTGCACCCCCACTCCCTGCTGTGAGACCCTATTTCGAAATAAAAATTAAAATAGGGTTTGGGATGTAGCTCAGAGGCAGAGTACCACTGGGTTCAATCCCCAGTACCACAAAAACTAAAAAAGAAAGAAAGAAAGAAAGAAAGAAAGAAAGAAAGAAAGAAAGAAGAGAGAGAGAGAGAGAGAGAGAAAGAAAGAAAGGAGAGAGAGAGAGAGAGAGAGAGAGAGAGAAAGAAAGAAAGAAAGAAAGAAAGAAAAAGAAAGAAAGAAAGAAAGAAAGAAAGAAAGAAAGAAAGAAAGAAAGGAGATGAAAGAACAGACCTGTCAAGCTGAAAAACTTTACCTGAAGTAAATATCAGATAAACAAAAGTTGAAAGAATTTATTCCAAGTAGACCTGCCCTAAAAGAAATATTAAATGAAGTTCTTTGGGCAAAAAGAAAATGATACTGGTTGGTATGATCATAGCCTATCTTCTGGTAATTAATATAAACTCCTAGGGATTAAAGACATGCATGTGGATTCACACACAAACACATGCACACACACACACACACACACACACACACACACCTTACATTTCAGAAAATGTGTATAACATTTAGCCCAATCTTGTCAAATATAAAATAAGCCACATAATCACCATGTAAAATTTAATTTTAGTTCATTAGTAAAAAATTAAAAAATGGAAGAAGTGGGGAATAGTTTACTATTTAATTCACTGAAAGAGAATTTGCTAGATGAAATGCATCGAACCTATAAAAAAATAGTATGTGGACTTCATAGACTCAGTGCCTGCAAGTAGATCATGAAACTTACGATATTAAACAGTAGCTAGATGATCAGAAGTTTCCTAAATTCACAGGGTCACACTTCTTTAACAAATACCCAATATTAGCTACTGTGTAAAACCAAAATAATTTATTAAAATTAAGATCACCTGCCAAATAATTATTTCAAAATTATAAAACTAACTCCAATGCCACTGACACAGGAAGCCTATGACAACTCCGAATGATGCCCACTGCCTGGCACTCATGCCCCTGCGTGACCCCTCCTCTTGCATTGTGCTGGGCTTACTGACCCACACTAATGAACAGAATATGGCTCACATCTCTGAGGTTCAGTCCATGGTTGGCTGGCTCCATGGCTCTGGGACTGAGACGAAGCAGAACATCATGATGGAAGGTTATGGTGGAGCAGAGCTGCTCATCTCACGGCAGCCAGGAAGAGAGACTGAGAGAGGGGAGGCAGGGCCAGGGACAAGATGAACCCTTCCAGGGCATGCCTCCAGTGACTTACTTCCTCCAACTAGGTCCTACTGCCTTTAGTTTCCACCACCTCCCAGTAAATGTCATCAAATGTGAACTCGCTGGTAGATTGATCCATTGATGAGATCAGAGCCTTCATAATCCAATCACTTCCCAAGTCCCCCCTCAGAACACTGCTGTATTGGGGACCAAGCCTTCAACATATGAGTCTTTGGGGGACACCCCAGATCCGAACCATACCACCAACTGAGCTATGTTCAGATCCCTTACCCACAGGAATGACTTTAAACCTCTAGGAGTTGGGGAGATTTGTCACATAGCAGTAGATAACAGTAGCTATTTATCAATTTAAATATCTTATTCATGAAAATGTCAGACCTGCATCATGGTCTGAAGACTTCTGCTGCACACTCCTGATATCTCTTACCTTAATCTTTTATAGGTATTTCCCAAATCAATCTCTTGCAATTCTGACATGGAAAACTGTTTCTGTTGCAGAAGGCTGTGTGGAAAGGTTTTGTAATACATGGGCATTAGATAGAATCTGCACAAGTGTGGCACATTAGTAGTAGTAATAGTCTGAAGATGCTTTATACATAATATAGGGGGAAATAATTCTGCTTGCTTCTCAACTTTTTTTTTTTTTTTTTTTTTTTTTTTGTAGTGCTGAGGATCAAACCCAGGGCCTTGCACATACTAGGCAAGTGCCATACCACTGAGCTACACCACGGCCCTAGCCCATTCACTTCTTTTTGCAACATGGTATTTTCATGGATCGGCCAACAAGCCAGCGTAGCAAACTGTTACATGGAGAATCAAAACTGGGCACCATGAATTATTCAACCATTTTAACCAATGAGCAGTGTGACACAGAGAACAGAGTTCACCAGGAACCAAAGGAACACTTCCAATAATTCTTAGAGAATTATTAAGTTCTCTTAAAAGTGTTCAAGTGTGATTATCTTTGTTTATGCTAGGTTCAAGTTAACTGACTTTCTGCCCACATGAATGGGTAGAATCAAGATGACTCACTAATTCTCCCACTGTGCCAAGCCGCATACAACCCTTTAACCATCTGGCTAATATAGCACCTTTGGGACTAATAACCTAGGGCTCCCTGGGACCTAATAATTATAACAGACTAATATATCTATATAACTCCTGCTGGCTAAATAATAATGTCTGTGCCGTGAGACAAAGATAATGATTAAAATAACATTGGTAGGCTGGGTGTGGTGGAGCACGCTTGTAATCCCAGTACTTGGGAGGCTGAGACAGGAGGATCATAGGTTCTCGGCCAGCCTCAGCTACTTAGTGAGGCCCCCCGCAACTTAGTGAGACCCTGTTTCAGAATAAAGAATTAAAAATAGGGCTGGGGGTGTAGCCTGGAGGTAGAATGCCCCTGGGTTCATTCCCTAATACCACAATAAATGAATGAATAAATGAATGAATGAATAAATAAATAAATAAAGTTTTGTTCTGGGATTGAGACAAATGTGGATCCAGATTCCAGCTTGGACTCAGTTTCCACAATTTTAGCAACAATTATCTTTCTTTGATGTTGGAAATGTTAGCATATATGTATAACACGCCCCTAGCACAATGCCAGTTCTTCACTAAAGGAGTTATTAATAAAATTAGGCCCACTATTCCAACTAGAAATTTTAGGCAAATAAGAACTGAAAGAAATACATAAAAATGTGAAGCCAGGTGTGGTGGCGCATGCTTATAATCCCAGTACTTGGGAGGCTGAGACAGGAGGATCACAGGTTCAAGGACAGCCTCAGCTATTTAGTGAGGCCCTCCACAACTTAGTGAGACCCTGTTTCAAAATAAAGAACAAAAAATAGGGCTGGGGGTGTAGCTCAGAGGTAGAATGCCCCTGGGTTCAATCCCCAGTACCACATACACACAAAAAAAATGTGGACAGTTATTGCCCTTAGTGATAAAACTATTGTTTTTTGTTCTTTTTTAATCTTTGTGATTAAACTTTCCCAGGCTTTTATATCTTGCAAAATAACTCAACAGTAGTTTTATAATTGGGACTATTAATAAAATAATAATTTACATAATCTTTTTTTGTGCATGGTACCAGGAAAAAAATAACATTGGTAAAGCAGTTTAAAGTTTATAATTAGCTGGGCGTGGTGGCGCCTGCTTGTAATCTCAGTACTTGGGAGGCTGAGACAGGAGGATTGCAGGTTCGAGGGCAGCCTCAGCAAGTAGTGAGACTCTCATCAACCTAGCGAGACCCTGTTTCAAAATAAAAGTAAAATAGAGCTGGGGGTATATGTCGGAGGTCGAACGTCTCTGAGTTCAAACCCCAGTACCACAAAATCAATCATTCAATCAATTAATTAAAGTTTATAATCTTACTTGTCATTCACAGTTACATTCATTTCTCACCAAGGATTTTGAGAGCTAGATGTTATTTTCACTGAAAGCCCCTTTCACCCTGCTACCTTTTTGCCATGTATCTAGGTAGGTGTGTGTGTGTGTGTGTGTGTGTGTGTGTGTTGCTGGGGATTGAACCCAGGGGCATTCTACTTCTGAGCTACACCCCAGCCCTATTTTATTTTTATTTTGAAACAGGGTCTCGCTAGGTTGATAAGAGTCTCACTACTTGCAGAGGCTGTCCTCGAACCTGTGATCCTCCTGTCTCAGCCTCCCAAGTACGAGGATTACAGGCATG
>PVJS01014783.1:9902-39934 GCA_004027185.1 Glis glis | reverse complement strand
AATTAATTAATTAATTAAATAAAACACTCATCTTCCAGAAGTTGGCCAACCTCACGGACTTCTGTGGCGACCAGAATTATTAACATATACCCCAGGCCCCCGCACCCCCGGACTCACTTGGTGTAGTTCATCTCGCAGGTGTCTGTCCATTCGGGACTTCCGAGTTCTTGTCCGCCCCTGACGAACACTTTGTGGAGGTCAGGGTTGAATGCAAAGTCCTTGGAGAGGATGGCGTGGAAGTACACAGTGACGCCTTCCCCGGGGACCAGCGAGCTGGGGGTGCAAGAGGACACAGTGGTCTCCCTGTGGCCCTTCTCTCCCGGAAGGACATGCCATAGCTGCCCTGTGGCCCTTTTCTCCCTATAAGGAAAGGCTGTGGCCGCTCTCTCCTGGAAGGACACACCGCGGCCCCCCTTTCAGCATTGTCTGCACACACGTGTGCACACACCATCCTGTTCCTTCACTGTGTACTAACAGAGTAGAGCAAATGTGTGATGGCACCCAGGGTCCCCACACTGCCTGCCATGAGCCGCCTCTTCTCTCCCCTTGAAAGGGAAGCCACCCTCTGCCCCGTCTCCGGTGGGCTGGGGTCCGGGACAGGTGGCAGTCTGTGCTGTGACACCTCTCTCCTGATTCCTGAGTCCTGTAAGGCCACAATGGCTCTGGGACCCCCGGGACAATTGGGAAAGGAGGATTTGGGACAGGTACCCTGGCCCAGTCCCCTCCTGCTTGGTTCCCCCAAAGCTCAACTGGCCCAGGGAGCCGAGAGGCGTGGCCTGGACCCCCTCGCCGCGCCTACCTGGCCACAGTCTCCTGCGCCTGTGCCTTCTGGTTCCGCTCCTCCTTCTTGTTTTTGACGGCGGCTGCGTAATTTCTGTCGCTCCCTTCTGGCTTCTTGGGTTCCTCTGGCTTCGAGTTCTTGCTTTCAGATGTTTTTTCCCCGGGAACAGTGGATTTGCCCTTGACCTCAGCTTCCTGGAAGAGGGATCGAGTCCCACCTTTAACGCGGCCCCGTGTTTCCCCACAGCCCAGGCATCTCGCGGCAGCTCCGCAGACCCCTCTCTAACCTGCCGAGGACAGGCCCGGCTTGGAGCTTGGCACACGCCATTCATTCCCTTTGTCTGAGACCCGTCCCCAGGTGCCCCGGAGGCCTTGCTCGGCTGCCCTGGCTGAGGGAGCATCTTCGCTCCTCCTGCTGCTGGGCTTGCTCCACCTTCCCCAGGGCACTTCCCACTAGCTCGGCCTTTCTCCCTCCAGCATGTGAGCTCCATGGAGACAGGGCCTTGCCTCTGTCACACCGTATCCCTAGGACTCCATAAATATTTGCCACATAATCAAACTGGGAGGCGGGTGCTGGAGAAGCAGGCCCGGGGCGGGCGCAGAGAGGAGGGCCCCACGGAGGAGCCTGTACCTGGGGGTGCTCCTTGGAAGCGGGGACGCTCGCAGGCGGCGGTTTGGTTTTCTGAGCTTTATCTTTTGTTTCTTTCCCGGCCCTGTTGCCTGGATGGTCTGGCTCAGCTGCAGCACTGACTCCCTGGAAGAAATAAAGGCCCCATACCCCAGCCACGGTGACAAAATGGAAGGGGTTGCTTTGACTCGATGTCTTAAGGTCAGCATGGGCCACAGCAAGGGGTGAGGGGGCGGCCATCAGCCCCTTCCCTGCCCCCCCAGGGGTCAAGACAGGAAAGCATCACCTGACCCACATGGCCCACACGTCATACATCCACAGCCACCACTCCCAGCCACTCACCTCAGAGGCTGGGGCCCCTGCCTGTGGCCGGGCCCTTGGCTCTTCCTTGCTGGGCTCAGAGGTGCCTGCTGCGGACTCCGGCGATGGGAGCTCTTGGGCAGCATCATTAGCCTGGGGGTGGCTTTCACAGGCAGAGGTGGTCGAGCCAGCCCCCTCCTGGGGGACGCCTGTGTCTCCAGAGGGCACAGGGTCCTGGTCCTTCCTTGGCGCCTCCACAGGGTCCTGGGCTGCGGGGCTGCTTGCAGCTCCAGCTGGTGCGGCTGCAGCCTTGCCTTGGGCGGGCTGAGCAGGCAGAGGGGTGCCACCAGCCACAGGGGGAGCAGGGGGCTGGCCCGTGGGACCTCTCTGCTGGTCTTGGCTTTGGGGTGGAGCTGCATCCTGGGTCCCAGGGCTCGACCCAGGGCTCGGTGTGGCTGTAGCCTTGCCTTGGGCAGGCTGAGCGGGCAGGGGGCTGCCACCAGCTGCGGGGGGCTGGCCCGTGGGACCTCCCTGCTGGTCTTGGCTTTGGGGCGGGGCTGCATCCTGGGTCCCAAGGCTCAAAAGTGAGTTCGGACTGGAAGAAGACAGGGACAAGGGAGCAGATTCCGAGGAAGCGGAAGCGTTCTGATTCTTTTTCTTCCTTTTCTTCCTTTTACTCTATAAACAAAAAAGACATACTAATTTTACTTCTTCAATTTGCTATACTCTACCCAGTGTTTCCCTCCTACTTTTTTCTTTGGTTTGTCACGTCCAAGTTTAGCTCCACCAAATCACTTAGGTCTGTTACAACTACAACATCTTCATCTTGGACAGAATGGAATTAAGAAACAAAGCTGGGCGTGGTGGCACACACCTGTAGTCCTAGTACTTGGGAGGCAGACAGGAGGAGAAAAGGTTCGAGGGGAGCCTCAGCAGTTTAGTAAAACCCTGGAGAATTTAGTGAGACATGGTTTCAAAATCAAAAATAAAATAGGGCTGGAGGGTGATAGCTTGTGGATACCAAAATACAATATAACAAAATAACAAAAATAATCCAGGAATGGTGGTGTATGCCTGTAATCCCATTACTTGGAAAGCTGAGACAAGAGGATCACAGGTTCGAGGCCAGCCTCAGCAATTGTAAAGAGGGGTGGGCATGTAGCTCAGGGGCAGCATGCCCTGGGTTCAATCTCCAGTACCCAAAAACAAACAACCAAAACCAAATAAAACAAAGGAAGCTAGCACGGTGGCTGAGGCATTCTGCAACTTAGTGAGACCTTATTTATTTATTTATTTTTGTGGTACTGGGGATTAAACCCAGAGGCATTCTACCTCTGAGCTATACCCCCAGTCCTATTTTATTTTTTATATTAAGACCCTATTTAAAAATGAAAAAATTCCCAGTACTTTTGGGAGGCGGAGACCGGAGGATCCGGGTTTGCGGCCAGCCTCAGCTCGCTCTCTCTCTCTCTCTCTCTCTCTCTGTCTCTCACTCTCTCTCCCTGTCTCTCTCTCTCTACTTAGTGAGGCCCTCCGCAACTTCATGAGACCCGGTTTCAAAATAAAGTATAAAAAAATAGGGCCGGGGGCGTAGCGCAGAGGTAGAACACCACTGCGTTCAATCCCGGTACCGCAAAAAAAAAAAATAAATAAAAATAAAAAAATTAAGCTGGACGTGGTGGTACATGCTTGTAATCCCAGTTCTTGGGAGGCTGAGACCAAAGGATCCGGGTTCACGGCCAGCCTCAGCTACTTAGTGAGGCCCTCCACAATTTAGTGAGACCCTGTTTCAAAATAAAGAATAACAAATGGGGCTGGGGGTGTACCTCGGAGGTAGAATGCCCCTGGGTTCAATACCCAGTACCCCAGGTACTGCAAAAAAAAATTAAGTCAAGCGTGGTGGCACACACTTGTAATCCCAGTACTTGGGAGGCTGAGACAGGAGGATCGCAGGTTTGCAGTCAGCCTCAGCTACTTAGTGAGGCCCTCCACAACTTAGTGAGACCCTGTTTCAAAATAAAGAATAAAAAATAGGGCTGGGCTGTAGCTCAGAGGTAGAATGCCCCTGGATCCAATCCCCAGTTCCGCCAATAAGTAAATAAATAAAAATTAAAATATTAAACAGGGCTGAGGGGTGTAGATCAGAAGTAGAACACCCCTGGGTTCAATCCCCAGTACCATAGGAGGAAGGAAGGAAGGAAGGAAGGAAGGAACGAACGAACGAACGAACGAACGAACAAAGGAAGGAGACAGGCAGGCAGGCAAGCAGGTGTGGTGGTGCACACCTGTAATCCTAGCACTTGGGAGGCTAAGCCAAGAGGATCACAGGTTTGAGGCCAGCCTCAGCAACTTAGTGAGACCCTGTTTCAAAATAAAAAGCCAGGTGTGGTGGCGCATGCTTGTAATCCCAGTACTTGGGAGGCTGAGACAGGAGGATCCGGGTTTGCAGCCAGCCTCAGCTACTTAGTGAGACCTTTCGCAACTTAGTGAGACCCTGTTTCAAAATAAAGAATTAAAAAACTGGGCTGGGGTTGCAGCTCGGAGGTAGAATGCCCCTGGATTCAATCCCCGGTACCGCCAAAAAAAAAAAAATTTAAAATTAAAAAGGGCTGGGGATGTAGCTCAGAGGTAGGAAGCCCCTGGGTTAAATCCCTAGTACAAAAAAGAAAGAAGAAACACAGGCGGATCACAGGTTGGAGGCCAGCCTCAGCAATTTAGCGAGGCCCTCAGCAACTTAGTGACACTCTGTTTCAAAATAAAAAATAAGCTGGGTGTGGTGGTGCATGCCTATAATCCCAGTACTAGGGAGGCTGAGTCAGGAGGACCGCAGGTTCAGGGCCAGCCTGAGCAACTAACATCGGGGAGCCAGTGTGTGAGCGATGTCATCTAGGTGCCTGGATCAAGCCACGCCTGCAGCCTCAGGATTTATCAGTGAGGTGAGCAATAAATTGCCTTTGTGGTATAAACCAGTCTGAACTGGGGTTTTTGGTTATTTGAAGCCAAAAGATTTCTATCTTATTCAAATAATCAGATAATCAAATATTCAAATATTCAAATAATCAGATATTCAAATAATCAGATCTGGAATTAGGCTGTTCCCTTCTGACCAAAGTGGGAGGTAAGTCCAGGTAACCAAAGTTCTAACTGTCCCGATGATTAGCTGTCAGGTCTTATAGATACTCAGGCCACAGACCACCGAGTCACGGCACAGGAGGACCCCCACGGTGGCCCGTCCCCAAGCCTCCAGACATGTTAGAACATCACCCCGCCCTTTGCATTCGAGGTGGTAGGAGGGGGCAGACCCCAGAGCAGCTGCCAGCAGCCCTCCCCAGGGAAGCAAGGTCCTGCCTGCCCCCCAGTGAGGACAGGAGGGGACACACAGCCCCAGCACATCCAGGCAGCTCCCCAGAACCCAGGAGGGTGAGGAGCAGAGGGGGCCAGGGGAGATACCCTAGGGACCGGGGGGGGGCGGGGGCGGGGCTTGCGGTCCCCTCCACCACACAGGAGCTGCTGAGACCCTAAGAAATGTGGGGGTGACCCAGGCAAGACTCCTTGAGGGCCATGGCCAGCTCTTGGAAGACAACTATTGGGGCAGGGGTGCTACAGCGACAGGACACCCTCAGCCACACCTAGACAGCAGCTGCCAGTCCAAACCCTTTTTCTTCTTCTTTCTTTCTTTCTTTTTTGGTACTGAGGATTGAACCCAGGGGTGTTCTACCTCCAAGCTACATCCCGGCCCTATTTTTTATTTTTATTTTGAAACAGGGTCTCGCTACTTGCTGAGGCTGTCCTTGAACCTGTGATCCTCCTGTCTCAGCCTCCCAAGTGCTAGGATTACAGGCATGCACCACCACACCCGGCTCTTATTTTTTATTTTGAAACAGGGCCTCGCTAAGTTGCTAAGGCTGACCTTGAACCTGCAATCCTCCTGTCTAGCCACTCAAGTATTAGGATTATAGGTGTGCAAGTCTCTTTTCAATACAAAAGAGCCTGACCAGTATGGCAGAAGGAAGCGCAAGGGCTCAGGGCCACCCGGGCCTGCTCCCCACACCTCCCTGCACAGCACAGGTTTCTCCTCTGCAAACCGCCTTTTGTCCCTCCCGTCCGCTGTTCTAGAAAGGCAGCGACTGACTTGCTTCACCTAAGAACCGACTGACTTGCTTCACCTAAGAACCGCTAATGTGTCACAGTTACTGGCCCTTCTTCCTGCCGCCGGTGCTTCCCAGCCAAAGCTTTTCCATATAACAGGTCCACTGTCTGCAACCTAGAATCTCATATCTATACCTCCACAGTAGGACTTAGGGCATTTCGTTTTTCTTGTTGTTTTTGGTGAGGTTAGAAACATTTACATAATTTTAAAAACAGCATTTGTCTGTATTTTCTAGAAATTAGAGAGCTGTTTTACATGAAAATATTTAATCAAGCCGGGCGTGGTGGAGCACGCTTGTAATCCCAGTACTTGGGAGGCTGAGACAGGAGGACTGCAGGTTCTCCGCCAGCCTCGGCAACTTGGCGAGGCCCTCAGCAACTTAGTGAGACCTGGTTTCAAAATAAAAAATGAACTAAGGCTGGGGGTGTAGCTCAAAGACAGAGTGCCCCTGGGTTCAATTCCCAGTACCACAAAATAAATACATAAAAGATACTCAATCTAGTGTGTATTTTAATAGTGATGAGTTGGACCAGGCATGGTAGTGCATGCTTGTAATCCCAGTACTTGGGAGGCTGAGACAGGAAGACTGCAGGTTCAAGCCCAGCCTCAGCAACTTAGTGAGGCTCTCAGAAACTTACTGAGACCCAGTTTCAAAATTGCGGGTATAGCTCAGAGGTAGAATATTCCTGGGTTCAATTCCCAGTATTGCCAGAAAAAACAGTAATGAGTTGGGAATCTAGTTTTGTTTTGTTCCAAATGGTGAATCCAAGTCTCACCGCCCCTTCCTTAAGACATGGACTCTTTCAGTTTTATTATGGTACCACTGTCCTGTGCTGAGTGGTCACCGGTGTGGCCCTGTTCCTCCAGCGGAATGCCACGATCGCCACATACTCATAGCTTTCCTACTATCTCCATCCAGTCTCCTTTACAGGTATTTTCACCAATTGATAGTTCAGATGGACTTAGAATATTTGTCTACTTCCAAAAAAAAAAAAAAACCAAACCCACTCACATTCGGAGCTGTATTACTTTTATACATTGACCAGTTAATGTGTGTGTGTGTGTGTGTGTGTGTGTGTGTGTGTGTGTGTGTGTGTTTTACTGGGGATTGAATCCAGAAGGGCATTCTATCTCTGAACTACATCCCCAGCCCTATTTTATTTTTTATTGTGAAACAGGGTCTCACTAAGTTGCTGAGGCTGGCTTCAAACCTGTGATCCTCCTGTCTCAGCCTCCCAAGTACTAGGATTACAGGCATGCACCATCATGCCCGGCTTGGAGGTTTTCTTTGTTTATTTTGCAATGCCAGGCACAGCCCCCCGAGCCTCCCGCTCCACCGCTGAGTGGCACCCGCCCAGCCCTCTGTCTTGCGGTTCTGGCATCTGTGCTGCTGTGACGCAGGGTCACTTGGTTCTGGGCAAGTCCAGCCCATGTTGACATGCTGCATCCACCAAGTGCTGCAGTGGGGAGCTCACTGACCAACCCGAGCCCGTGGAGGAAGGGCTCCACCCCGCTGCTGCCTCCCAAGCCCCCCAGGATCCAGCCCAGACAGCATGTGTCGCAGCTGCTCATTTAATCCTTGCGACACAAATGCATGACTGTTTATCAGTTGTCCTCCGCGAGCGAGCAGTTGTCAAACCTCCCGGCCTCACCGTGCTGCACATGCAGCCGAGGCCCTGCTGCTCCTCGTGTGCAAAGCACTTTCACTACATCTCCCAGCTTGTTTCTTACACGTAAGTGGGCCCTGTAAGACTCGCGAAGGCTACAGGATGCGACAGAGGTCAGGATTCCAGGAACAGACTCTAAGTCCAGTAGGGCATCCACAACACCGCTGGTGTTCCGAGCAGGTGGTGGCTTGCCAACTGGATCACAGGCTCAGCCAGGAAGCCGCCTGCCCGGTCCTGTTCCCTGCACCCTCCAGGGACTGGCCTCTGCTCTCCTCTGTGAGAAGAATCCTGGGTTGTCTGCGGCAATTCCCCGGGGAGAGTTTCTCCAGATTGTCAAAGTAGAGTGTTTCACAAGAACTAAAAGCCCGCGACACACAGGCCAAAGGCAGCACTGGAGACCGTCCCTAGTCACAGGGCCAGAACCGGAGCTGGAGCCGGGACAGACAGAGCCCCGCTCGGCCCCACCAGCCTCCCCGGCTGTCTGCTGAAGCTGAGGTGCGAGGGCAGCCCGCTGGCATGCAGGGCTGACGGCAGGCAGGCCATGCAGGGGTGTGCACGATCTACCTGCTCAGAGTCTGCAGGAAGCAGGTCAGCGCCCTCCCGCGGGCTAGGGTCCTCCTTTCTTCTCTTGCTGGGAAGGGACTGAGCAGCTTCCGGCTCATCAGATGTGCCGTCCACAGCATCTACAAAAACCTCTGGGGCTGCTCCCTGTGGAGACACGACCCCTGCAGTCAGGGAAGGGCCACCGGTGCTCCAGGAGGCCCGAGCAGGGCCGCCATCGGGTCGGGGGCTGAGCCAGCTCCCCAGCAACCTCACCAGCCCAGGGCCAACAGACAGGAGGACAGAGGGAAACTAAGAAAGTGCCCCCCAGGAGGGCAGAGCAAATCCATACCAGAGAGAAGGGCCCTAAAGACAGGTGCCCCAACCTCCCCGCGCCAGCGAGGTGGGGCCTGGGCCACAAATCTGACAACCACAGCGGCCCGGACCCCACACCCAAGGCAGAGCCGGGCCAGGCCTCCAGAGCTTCCTCACTGAGCCTCCCTCAGTGGGCACGTGCATCCCCCCTCCACCAGCAGTGCCAGGAGTTCATCCGACTCCAGTCACCCCACCCCGAGCGGCCTGGCACGGGGGCAGCCCCAGCAAGGTCTCCGCTTCCCTCTCTGCTAGAAGCGCAAACCCATTAGCCGGGAGAGGAAGGGAGAGCCAGCAAGGCGCACCCGCTAATCGGCATCCTGTGGCCACCCAAGAAAGGGCCAGGTGGGGACTGGTCACCAGGCGAGAGGAGGGGTGACCTATCGCTGCCCCTGCTGACCACAGCTCTGCTCTGCTGGGGCTCCCCTGGCCCTGCCCGGCCCACCACCTGTTACAGCATCGCATCTGAGCTTAGAGACCTGTTCTCTGCACTGCGGACGCCCCTGGGTTGGGATGAAGCTTTAGAGGGGCGCACCGCGAGACTGGGGACACAAAAGCCCCAGAAAGCTGGCCACTGGAGACCACCCTTCCACGTTCGCTCCTGCATCGCGCCCCCAGTTGCTTTCACGTGTGGGTTGTGCGAATTCAGGCATGTTTTTTGCAAATCTCCTCCGTGACAATACTGTACAATGCACTCTTGTATAGAGGCGAAAATCATATAAAATGAATATTTTACTTTGTCAGTGGTGCCCGGGGTGGAACCCAGGGACTCACCCATGCTGGGCAGTGCCCTGTCACTGAGCTCCGCGCCAGCCCCAAATGAACATTTTATAGTAAACAAGACAATGGCACGTAGGACATTTTTCTTTTTCTTTTTTTTTATTTTTGGTGGTACTGAACATTGAGTCCGGGGTGTTTCACTTCTGAGTTACACCTCTAGTCCTATTTTATTTTATTTATTTACTTTTTTTACAGTACCGGGGATTGAACCCAGGGGCATTCTACCTCCAAGCTACACCCCCGGCCCTATTTTTTATACTTTATTGAAACCGGGTCGCATGAGGTTGTGGAGGGCCTCACTAAGTAGCTGAGGCTGGCCACGAACCCGGATCCTCCAGTCTCCCTCCCAAGTACTGGGATTATAAGCGTGCGCCACCATGCCCAGCTTTATTTTATTTTTTTATTGTGACACTGGGGATTGAACCCAGAAGCATTCTACCTTCGAGCTACACCCCCAGCCTGATTTTTTTTTTTTGAAAACAGCATCTCGATAAGTTGCTGAGGCTGACCTCAAACCTCCTGTGATCCTCCTATCTCAGCCTCCCAAGTACTGGGATTATAAGTGTGCGCCACCACGCCCGGGTTAAAGCAACTTTTGTTAGACTTTTGGTGGACAACTGGTCATAGAATCTTTTTTTCTTTCTTCATTACTGGGTATTGAACCCAGGGAGCTCTACCATGGAGCTACATTCCCAGCCCTTTTTATTTTTTGAGGCAGGGTCTCACTAAATTTCCCAAGCTGGCCTCTGCCTCCTGACTCACTGGGATTGCAGGCACGCACTACCACACCTGGCCAATTGTTGATAATATTCCCTTATATTCCACTTTATTTTTGTAAGATCAGTAGTAAAGTCTCCATCTTCATTTCTGATTTCCATTCTTTTCATCTCTCCTTTTTTCTCAGTTTAAAAGTTTACTAGCCGGGCGTGGTGGTACACGCTTGTAATCCCAGTACTTGGGAGGCTGAGACCAGAGGATCTGGGTTCGCGGCCAGCCTCAGCTACTTAGTGAGGCCCTACGCAACTTAGTGAGACCCTGTTTCAAAATAAAGAATAAAAAATAGGGCTGGGGGTGTAGCTTGGAGGTAGAATGCCCCTGGGTTCCATCCCCAGTACCGCAAAAGAAAAAAAAAGTTTATTAATTTTGTCAGTCTTTTCAAAGAACCAACTTTTTGGTTCATTGGTTTTCTCTATAGTTTTTCTAGTCTCTCTTTTTATTTTGTTTATCTCTGCTCTAGTCTTTACTATTTCCTTCCTTCTTTTAGCTTTGGGTTTAGTTTGCCTGCCCTTTTTGTAAAGTTGGTTATTGATTTGAGATCATGCATGTGAGGCTGGGAATCGAACCCAGGGCCTCACACATGCTAAGCACGTGCTCTACCACTGAGCTACACCCCTAGCCCCTCTCCCTTATTTTTAAGGATATTTTTCTCAATATAAAATTATTGACAGTTTTATTTTCCTTTCAGCACTTCGAATGTTATCACACTGTGTTCTGAACGCCTTGGTTTCTGATAAGAAACTGTTTGTTACACTAACTGAGGATCCCTTGTACATGACAAATTGTCCATCACCTGCTACCTTCAGGATTTTGGCTTTGGCTTCTGGCAGTTTGATTTTAATGTATCTTAAATTTTATCTTTCTGCCAGGCGTGGTGGCGCACGCTTGTAATCCCAGTACTTGGGAGGCTGAGACAGGAAGATCGCAGGTTCGCAGCCAGCCTCAGCTACTTAGTAAGGCCTCCGCAACTTAGTGAGACCCTGTTTCAAAATAGCGAATAAAAAATAGGGTTGGGGGTGTAGCTCGGAGGTAGAATGCCCCTGAGTTCAATCCCCGGTACCACAAAAAAAAAATTGTATCTCTCTATGTTTATCCTACCTGGCATTTTTTGACCTTCTTGGATGTGTATATTAATACTTTGTGTGTGTGTATGTGTGTGTGTGTGTGTGTGTGTGTGTGTGTGTGTGTTATACTAGGGATTGAACCCAGGGGCATCCTACCTCTGAGCTCCATTCTCATCCCTTTTTATTTGTTATTTTGAAACAGGGTCTCGCTAGGTTGATGAGAGTCTCACTACTTGCTGAGGCTGTCCTCGAACCTGCGATCCTCCTGTCTCAGCCTCCCAAGTATTGGGATTACAAGTATGCGCCACCACGCCCGGCATATTAATACTTTTTTATTTCTTCCCTCAGATATTCTTTCTTTCTTTCCCCTCTTCTGAGATACCCATGATGCATACTTTTATGTAAATACAACCATGCTTTATTTTTCTCAGACCACTGTTCTTCATGTATGCTTACCATATTCTATGAGGCCTTTAGTTCTTCTTTTAGTTTTAGTTTTTCTTTTTTTTTTTTTTGTGGTACTCAGGATTGAACCCTGGGCCATTCTACCTCTGAGCCACACCCCCAGCTCTACTTTATTTTTATTTTGAAACAGGGTCTCACTAGGTTGATGAGAGTCTTACTACTTGCTAAGGCTGTCCTTGAAACTGCGATCCTCCTGTCTCAGTCTCCCATGTACTGGGATTACAAGCGTGTGCCACCACGCCCGGCTCCAAGTGTTTTTACACCTTCTGGGGTCTCCTCTGGTTCCCTGACAGTGCTCAGGACTCACTGTCTGGATCACTGTTGTCCTGGTAAACACAGTTGGGCAAGTCCCACCTCAAAACCTTTCCCGCTCACAATTTTCTTGGTTTTGTTTGTTTGTTGCAGTACTAGGGATTGAACCTGGGGCATTCTACCTCTGAGCTACACCTCCAGACCTTTTTTTTGTTTTTGAAACAGAGTCTTGCTAGATTTCTGAGAGTCTCATGTTGCTGAGGCTGGCCTTGAACCTTCAATCCTTCTGTCTCAGCCTCCCAAGTACCAGGATTACAGGCATGTGCCACCATATGCACCCCTCCCTCCCTCCCTCCCTTCCTTCCTTCCTTCTTTCCTTCCTTCCTTCCTTTCTACCATACGCACCCCCCCTCCCTCCCTCCCTTCCTTCCTTCCCTCTCTCTCTCTTTCTTTCTTTTTCTTTTTCTCAAGAGCCATCTTAGAACACACACTGAGATTATCATCTTGGACCAGCTCAATTTGAATACACAGTATTTGGCTGGGTGGGATTCGTCCGGAAGCAGACATTCCAAGGGACCAGGTGTAATCTTCAAGGTGTGGTCTTTGATGTCCTCTCCACCCAGTAATGGTTAATCCCTCCTTCATCCAAGCTTGTCACATGTCTGCCCCACTGACCTTCTTTTTTCTTTATTCTTTTTTTTTGGTGGTACTGCAGATTGAACCCAGGGGCGTTCTACCTCCGAGCTACACCCCCGGCCCTATTTTTTTTTATCCTTTATTTTGAAACCAGGTCTCAGGAAGTTGCGGAGGCCTCACTAAGTAGCTGAGGCTGGCCGCGAACCCAGATCCTCCCGTCTCAGCCTCCCAAGTACTGGGATTACAAGCATGCGCCACCACGCCCGGCTCCCATTGACCTTCTTTGTGTTTGATTAGCTTTTATGATGCTTTGTCTAAAGTTTCTATAAAAATAAGGCCCTGGCTATAGAAGGCTGGGAGAATTTGTCATCTCTATCTCCTCCCTGACCCCCCAGATTTTTTTTGTGTGTGTGGTACGGGGGATTGAACCCAGGGGCGTTCTACCTCCGCGCTACACCCCCGGCCCTATTTTTTATACTTTATTTTGAAACCGGGTCTCTCACGAAGTTGCGGAGGGCCTCACTAAGTAGCTGAGGTTGGCCGCGAACCCGGATCCTCCAGTCTCTGCCTCCCAAAGTACTGGGATTACAAGCGTGCGCCACCACGCTCAGCTTCCCCCCAGATTATTAAATGTAATTATTCTACAAATTATTATATCAG
Organism: Glis glis; assembly: GCA_004027185.1. NCBI lineage: Eukaryota > Metazoa > Chordata > Mammalia > Rodentia > Gliridae > Glis > Glis glis. The sequence continues at coordinate 26,863 of PVJS01014783.1, read as the reverse complement.
ACTTCGTGTCATTATCGAGAAGACTACTGATCAGGAAGCTGCCTGGTGCAGCAACCTCCCGTGGCTGGAACCACGGAATAATTATTAGGGAGTTGCACAAAGCAGCACCCTCTGTGGCGGGACTACGGAGCAAGTAGCATCCGCTGGAGCAACCCCAATACTTTCTTTCTTTTCTTTTCTTTTTTATTTTGTGGAACTGAGGATTGAACCTGGGGTGCTCTACCACCGAACTACACCCCAGCCCTATTTTATTTTTTATATTGAAACAAAGTCTCACTAGGTTGCTAAGGGCCTAAGTTGCTGAGGTTGTCCTTGAAACTGTGAGCCTTCTGTCTCAGTCTCAGCCTCAGAGCGCGGCCAGTGGTGTCATTTCCACCCCTTACCCCCCCCCCCAGCTAGACCACAGAGTGTCACCTGCAAGGAACAAAACAGAAACTAGCCCCAGCCCAGTCACAGAGGACGCGTCCTACAGCAGGAAACCTGGGGGCTGGATGCAGCAGCTGGTCCTAACCGTGCTGGAGCTGAGCCCGGGGCACCCCTCTTCCAGATGTTCTCCCTGGACACCTTCAGGATGCGCCCCGGGAAGCCACCCCTCACTGAGGAAGCGTTCTCTCATGTGCAACACATTGAAGGGGCTATGGGAGGCCACCGGGAGATGGAAGATGGCCTCAGCCTCCCCGTCCAGGAAGGACATCCCCCAGCCGCGTATTCCCCACACACTGGCCCTGCCCCATGAGTGGCCAGGCAGCTCTGGGCTCACACCCTCCATGCAGACAGACTCAGAGGAGAGCAGAACCCCTGTGCCCGTGACCGCAGCTTGGTCCCACACCCTGCCACCCACAGCTTTGGGAGACACATGCATGGTGGATCTGGTGGCAGGAAGAGGAAGGTGGGGGCGGGGGCGGGGGGACCTGGAGCTGCTGTGACGGACAAACCAGGCACAGGAGGCAGCCCAGCCACTGCCCGGGGCAGGCTCCACAGAGCCCAGCAGGACGCCATGCGGGAAGGCTGTCCTGCAGCAGCCAGGGTGGGGACACAGGGGCAGCCATCAAGGCTCTGAGTCCACCTAGTTCAGCCACTAAGGAGACCACACCAGGAGACAGCTTCCGGCAGAGCAGAGAAGGGGCAGCTCACTCACTCTTTGGACGGTCCAGGAGGCATGGGAACTGGACTCCTCTGGATTTTCTTGCCAATTGCCAGAGCCTAGGGACAAGCTCAGGTCCCCGTCTTCCTTCAGCGCTTCCCCGAGCTCCATGCGCTCCGTCTCTCCCTCCGGGGCGGACACCACCAAGGAGTTGTTGTTCTCCAAATCTGCACAGGTGGGTGAAGGAAGGGACAGGTTAGGGAAGGCAGCAAGTGGGAGAGAGGGCAACCGGACCCTCCCCACGCTGAGAGCTCAGCCAGGTCCTCCTCCAAGCCTGGCCGTGATTTCTGCTACCAGCCAGGCAGGATGGGGCCAGGGACGCCAGCCCAGTTGCAACAAGAGGGAGAATCACACAGAAAGGCTGGGCAGCTAGGCATGGTGGAGCACGCCTGTCGTTCCAGCTATTTGGGAGGCTGAAGCAGGAGGATCGGAAGTTCAAGGCTAACCTGGGCAACTTAGCGAGACCCTGCCTGAAAATTAAAAATAAAAAAGTCAGCCGGGCGTGGTGGTGCACGCTTGTATTCCCAGTACTTGGGAGGCTGAGACAGGAAGATTGTGGGTTCAAAGCCAGCCTCTGCTACTTAGTGAGGCCTTCCACAACTTAGTGAGACCTGTTTCAAAAATAAAGAATAAAGGCTGGGCGTGGTGGCGCACGCTTGTAATCCCAGTACTTTGGGAGGCGGAGACAGGAGGATCCGGGTTCATGGCCAGCCTCAGCTCGCTCTCTCTCTCTCTCTCTCTCTCCCTGTCTCTCTCTCTCTCTCTCTCTCTACCTAGTGAGACCCTCCGCAACTTCATGAGACCTGGTTTCAAAATAAAGTATAAAAAATAGAGGCGGGAGTGTAGCACGGAGGTAGAACGCCCCTGGGTTCAATCCCTGGTACCGCAAAAAAAAGAAAGAAAGAAAGAAAAAAGGAAAAATAGGGCTGGGGGTGTAGCTCAGAGGTAGAATGCCCCTGGGTTCAATCCCTAGTACTGGAAAAAAAAAATCTGGGGGGTAGCTCAGTGTAATCCCCAATATAATAAAGTAGAAAGAAAGGTGGGCATTCTGAAAATCCAGCCCCTCCGGATGTCCACAGCACCTCAGACTCCACAGCTGTAAACCAGAACCCATGACCCTGGGCTCCCCTACCAAGAGATTCCTCCTCCTTTTACAGGGTGGAGAGCCCCAGTCCAAGCACCTCTCCCAGAAGCAGCTCAGGGGCCTCCCACACCCCTTCCCCTCACTGACTCACTGTGTACCCTGCTGGTCTACCTAGATACACCTGTGCACATCTGTCACCCACACGGCGCAAAACTGCACACCTGAGCCCGAGCTTCACCCTCCAAGGGTCTCTTTTTCAAATCTGGGTCTCAATGAGACAGTACCATTTCTCTTTTTGGTACTGGGGATTGAACCCAGGGGCATTCTACCTCCGAGTCACACCCCCAGCCTTATTTTTTTATTTTTATTTTGAAACGGTCTCACTAGGTTGATGAGAGTGTCACTACTTGCTGAAGCTATCCTCGAATCTGTGATCCTCCTGTCTCAGCCTCTCCCAAGTACTGGAATTACAAGTGTGTGCCACCATACCCCTGGCTAGACAGTACCATTTCAAGCCTGGTTTTCTGCCTGGAACCTTCGTGTGTGTGTGTATGTGTGTGTGTGTGTGTGTGTGTTACTGGGGATTGAATGTACGTGTGTGTGTGTGTGTGTGTGTGTGTGTGTGTATGGTACTGGGGATTGAATCCAGGGGCGTTCTACCTCCAAGCTACACACCAGCCCAATTTTATTTTTTATTTTGAAACAGGGTCTCACTAAGTTGCTGAGGCTGGCCAGGAACCTGCGATCCTCCTGTCTCAGCCCCCCAAGAACTGGGATTACAGGTGTGCGCCACTGGGCCCTCCTGCCTTTTGCCTGGAAACTCCTAGCTCCCCAGACCCCTCTCCAAGGCCCCAGGTGGAGACACCAAGCTCCCATTCTCCCTCCCCACGCCCCGCCTCTCCCTCTCCCAGCACTGCTGGATCACTGCCATCTCCTCCCAGTCCAGGAAGGCAGGCACCGGCAGACCTCAAGCCCATGGCGCCTGGACGTACAAGAAGTTCACTAAGAGAATTTAGGATTGATAACAAATCCGCTATACACAGACACACACACACACACACACACACACACACACACACACACACACACTGTAGCCAAAAAGTAAAAGCAGGAAAAAGATGTGCGACATGCATAGCTGTGGGGCCGCTTCCCTTTGCACAGCTGAGGTTTAATAATAAACCGGGGACTCTGACTTCCTCTAACTACTCCAGCTGGAGGGGCGGCCTTAGTTAGCCCAATCCAATCAGAACCCCTCACTCAGGGGCTGACTCAGAGAAGGGCCAATCAGCAAGAAGTGTATTAGGGCTCCAGGGCTCCTTTGCTGGAGTTTCTGACACATCCACTCCCTCCTCCTAGAGGACCAACAGATGGGATGCCTGATGCTGGGATACTGGGATACAGCTACACAGTTCTGCCTCCAGCTTGAGGGCAGAGCCGCCATATGCAGAAGGGCAGAGCCACCATATGTAGAAGGGGCAGAGCCGCCATATGCAGAAGGGCAGAGCCACCATATGTAGAAGGGGCAGAGCTGCCATATGTAGAAGGGCAGGAGCCATATGCAGAAGGGCAGAGCCACCGTATGTAGAAGGGGCAGAGCTGCCATATGTAGAAGGGGCAGAGCCGCCATATGCAGAAGGGCAGAGCCACTATATGTAGAAGGGGCAGAGCCGCCATATGCAGAAGGGCAGAGCCACCGTATGTAGAAGGGGCAGAGCTGCCATATGTAGAAGGGCAGGAGCCATATGCAGAAGGGCAGGGTTGCCAGGACCAGAGAAAGGAGCAGTTCTGAGCCGAAAAAGAGGGGAAGTTGGGTTTCCCCAACATACACAGCCCCAGGTCTGTAAATATCAATAAGAAAAAACAAAATGAGCTTCCCCAAGGAAGGGAGGAAAAAAAGCAAACAATTCAACAAAAAACAAAAACATGTGGCCTCTTAACTTCCCCAAAGATCCCTGGCTTCTCTGCTGATGAAGGAGATGCCATTTCCACCCGTCCCACTGGCTGGAGAGGCTGAGGGGCTCTGACATGTTGCAGGAGTGTGTCTGGCTGACAGACTGGCTCAGGGCAGGAACTCCGTCCAGGGAGGCAGCCGGGCAGCTGCAGGTGGACTGGAGCACCCAGACCCTCAGGGAGACAAGCAACGCTGCTGAGCACCAGGCTTGCTCTTAGAAATATGCAAGAGCCTAGTTCCCAGTGTGGTTCTGGGGCATGTGACGGGGCTAGGGCCAGAGCAAGGTAAGGGGACTTCACGGAACTTTACGTCCTCCGATTGGGGGCAGGTCATCTGCCACCAACACCTATATTTCTATAAACATAGCAATAAAAAAGAAAGTAGTTGAGCCGGGCATGGTGGTGCACACCTGTGATCCCAGTACTTGGGAGGCTGAGACAGGAGGATCGCAGGTTCCAGGCTAGCATACAGTAACTTAAGGAGACCCTGTTTTGTTTGTTTGTTTGTTTACAGTACTGAGGATTGAACCCAGGGGCATTCTGCCTCCAAGCTACACCTCCAGCCCTATTTTTTTTATTCTTTATTTTATTTTATTTTATTTTTTTGCGGTACCGGGGATTGAACCCAGGGGTGTTCTACCTCTGCGCTACACCCCCGGCCCTATTTTTTTTTTTATACTTTATTTTGAAACTGGGTCTCACGAAGTTGCGGAGGGCCTCACTAGGTAGAGAGAGAGAGAGAGAGCTGAGGCTGGCAGGCGAACCCGGATCCTCCGGGTCTCCACCTCCCAAAGTACTGGGATTACAAGCGTGCGCCACCACGCCCGGCTTTATTCTTTATTTTGAAACAGGGTCTCACAAGCCGGAAAGTAAGAAAGGCACGTTCAAGGGGGGAGTGCAGGCCACCTTCAGAGTGAGAGGCACGTTTGGGGTCTCACAGCTCTTCTTTAACAGGGGACTTTCGTGAGGGGTGGGCAAATGGTGAGCACGTGAGGGGGTGAGCTGGCTCCCCTTGATTTATGGGACCTTTTTTTTGGGGTGGTACTGGGGATTGAACCCAGGGGCATTCTACCTCTGAGTTACACCCTCAACCCTATTTTTTAGTGTTTTGTGTTTTTTCTTGGTGGTACTAGGGATGCAACCCAGAGGCATTTGCCTGCAAGCTACACCCCCAGCCCTATTTTTTATTCTTTATTTTGAAAAAGGGTCTCACTAAGTTGCGGAGGCCTCACTAAGTAGCTGAGGCTGGCTGGGAACCTGTAATCCTTCTATCTCAGCCTCCCAAGTACTAGGATTACAAGTGTGCACCACCACACCCGGCTAGTTTTTTTTTTTTAAACAGGGTCTCACTAAGTTGCTGAGGCTGGCCTTGAACCTGCAATCCTCATGTCTCAACTTCCCAAGTACTGGGATTACAAGCATATGCTACCACGCCCAGCTCTTACTGGACCTTTTAAGAATTTAGGCCTAGATTTCTCTCATCAGCCTAACAATACATTCAGTAGGCTAAGGAGATTGACACACCCATGAACTGGACTGTTCTAATATTGACTGGACCTTTTTGGAATGTAGGTCTAAAGGAAAACAGACCTTCAGGGTCAATGTGAGGGTTGGTGGAGTTTATTTACTTATTGCGGTACTGGGGATTGAACCCAGGAGCATTCTACCTCTGAGCTACACCCCCAGCCCTATTTTATTATTTTATTTTATTTTATTGTGTTGCTGGGGATTGAACTCAGGGGCATTCTACCTCAGAGCTACACCCCCAGACCTGCCAGGGATCACTTCTCAGTAGCCACAGACAATTTAGAGTTATTTGTGTCCTCACATGTAGACGCTTAGTCATAAATGAAATTTAGTTTATTTATTTATGTATTTATTTATGGGGCAGCTGGAGAGAAAAGCAGAGAGAGCTCCTTCTACTACTTCTCTGCTACTTCTGCAAGTCTCCTCACAGAAGCCTCTTTTTTAATTATTCTTTATTTTGAAACAGGGTCTCACTAAGTTGTGGAGGGCCTCACTAAGTAGCTGAGGCTGGCAGCGAACCTGGATCCTCCGGTCTCAGCCTCCCAAGTACTGGGATTACAAGCGTGCACCACCGCGTGTGCCTTTTCTGTCACATAAGCCAAGGACCCCGCAGACCCTGAGTTGAGGAATCCACCCTTCTCCCATGACAGTAACTAACACACACACACACACACACACACACACACACACACACAAACATACATCCCCCATGAAAACGTGGAAAAGCAGAAAATAAAAAACACATTGCCCCAAACTTCACTCCCTCCCCAAAACCATCTCCCAGCACTGGAGGTCCAAGTCCCACCTGGGTCCCTGGGGGCATGGGGCAGTCAGGACACCCCTACCCATCCCCAGCCCAGAGTTCTCAAAGCCCTCAGCCCCAAAAAGCCACCCTCCACCTGTACAGGGGCCCCCAGGGCATCTGGACAGAGTACACCGTGGCCTCTGCTGGCTCCACAGCTCCTGCCTTGTTCCAGCCTTGGGAACCAGCCCACCTAAGCCCCCTCTCCTGCAGCGCCTGGGCCCAGGCTGCCTGAGCCCTGGGCACCTGGAGGCCCTGCGGGTGGCTAGGAGGAGGGGCCCCTCCCGGGCTGTGCAGCCGGGTGCCCACAGGCGTTCTGTTTCAGTTTCTATTCCTGTAAACAGAATCACAGCGGGGGAGAGGAAGCTGGGGTGCGAGCCAGGCCGGGCTCTGACCTGGCAAGGTAAGACAACCACCTCTGCCCGCTGCCTGCTGCCCGCTGCCCGCTGCCCCCACCTGCTGGGCTGGGCGTCCCCTTGAACGCAGCCACTGAAAAGGACTCAAGTATGAGAAGACTTAGTGGCATTTGGTAAGAATGCCACACGCCCATGTTCTCAGGGGACCTCCTTTTTTTTATCTGGCTCTGTTGGCAAACACCCCAGCCGCCCTCAAGACCCATCTCAGTCCCCCCTCCCGCCCAAAATGAGCAGAGGGCAGGGACAGGGACCTTTCGGGGAGACGCTACCAAAGGGCGAATGTGGGGTCAACAGCTTTCCCAAAGGGGCCAAGGCCAAACACAGGCCCTCAGATTAATTTATTAATTACTTGATAAATTAATTATTAAGTAATTAATTTTTTGCGGTACTAGGGATTGAACGCAGGAGCACTCTTACCTCCGAGCTACACCCCCAGCCCTATTTTTTATTCTTTATTTTGAAACAGGGTCTAAGTTGCAGATGGCCTCACTAAGTATCTGAGCCTGGCAGCAAACCTGCGATCCTCCCGTCTCAGCCTCCCAAGGGCTGGGATTACAAACGTGCGCCACCACGCCCAGCTTAAGTAATTAATTTTGATGTCTCCTGCAGGGCAAGCCTGTTAAGAGGCTGGAGCTGCTCGCCCCTGAGCCCAGATCAGCACCCCTTCCCTCCCTTCTCATGAGGCCAGCAAGACCTCAACCAGGCCTCCTCCGTGGTAGGGGCACCAAGGGTTCAAACCCTGTGGGCTGTGACTGTGGGCGAGCTGGTCACCTCTCGGTGATGCGGGCTCAGCACAGTGCAGGGCACAGCACAGGTTAGCACACTGCAAACCCTCTCTCCGCCGGCCCCCAACCCTGGTAGATGTTCTTCCTAGTGCCCAGGGGTGGGGAGCCCTGGCAGGGTCACCCGAACCCAGCACCAGCGGCTCTGCCATCCCCGACTGGACATTCTCAAAGGCGAGGGATCTGTAAGCAGAATGGCCACTCTATCTTCACCAAGTGTGCCCAGCTCTGTGGCCCACCAAGTCCCAGGGGTCCCAAAAGAAAAGACAGAGCTCCCGAATCTGTCTGTCAGCCAAAGCCCCTCCGGAAAGAGCCAGAAACCAAAGGAACCCAAGGAGACAAAAATCAACAGCAAACAGACAGAGGCCGCCTCTTCTTACCACTGCGGCCCCAAAACAGCAGCAGCGAGAAGATAGTGCGGGGGAGATTGAGCAGAGAGATGCTCTCACACCTGCCTCACACCCAGCTCACACCCGGCTCACACCCCAGCGGGCGAGCAGGAAGCGCCACTACCTGACCGTTCATGCATTAAATACAAGTGCATGGTCTTCTGGCGGACCTTCTCTGATGTGTGCAGCAAGTATTGAGCGCCAAATGTGTGCCATGCATTGTGCAAGGAACTTGGGATAAAGCAGTGTACTGAGCACAAGTACCCTAGACAGCCACACCCAGCAGGGGAGGTCTGGGACCCCCTTCCTATCACTCCAATGCCCTCCAGGTCGCATTACAAACCCAGAGAGTCCTTAACCCTCCAGCGACACCTCAGACCCACCTCCCCTCAACATCCTCTGGAACCCCTCCACTGGAGGCTTCTCATCCCCAAGGGGAAGGGAACCCCAAGTTCTCTCGAAGAAACAAAACCGAAACTTTAAATGGGGCAGGCGCCTCCAGCCAGGAGCCTGACAAGACTGTTTAAGGAGGCACTTCCTCGTCCAGAGCTCTCGGGGACACAAGGCTGGCTGCGGCTGCCTGCAGCTGCGACTTGCACACCCCACCGCCAGCGCATCTGGGGCTCACCTGCTCTTGGGGCTGCAGGCGGCAGCCGCTTTCCACACTGGCTGCAAAACTTGGGGGCTTCCTCTCTGGAGACATGCTGGCACTGAGGACACACCGCACCCCCGGCTGGGGGCTTCTCCAGGCCCGCGTCCATTCCTCAGCAGATCTGGAAGGAAAAGCAGGAGTCCCCGGGGAAGCCGGCTATAAACCCTGCCTCCGGTCACGTGACCACACTCCCCCTTCAGTTTCATTTTCTGGGAAAGTGAAATATTTTCCATTGACCAGGTCCCCTGGTCAATCGAAACCCAGTGCTTCTGCATCCCGTTCCCACCTCCGTCTGGAACCAGCCCCCTCTCCCTCCTCCCTCACCGCCATGGCCCAGGAAGGCTAACACTGTCTGCTGAGACCGCGGGCCAGGCCGGCTCCCCAGGAGGGCCACTGAGAGATTGGAGGAGCGGCGGGAGGGCTCAGACAGAGGGAGGGGCATGCTAGCCTGCACAAGGTGAGCCCGGTGCCCATGCCGTTGCCGCTGCCTGCCCCGGGGGCCACAGTGAGAGGAGACAAAAACACCTGCCCCCAGGTAGCCCTGGCTCCAGGTGAGGATCAGGTAAGCCACAGGGGAAGCTTTCACCGCACCTCAGAAATGAGCCACGGCACCTGGAGAAGCCAGCCTGCCTAGGGCTAACGGGGCGCCCATCGGGGAGGCTGCCACTCACGGAGGCCCCGCCCTCTCAGCGGCCAGGTGCCCTTCGAACACCACCGTGGTGGGTGGCATCAAACAAGGGAGCAGGTCGCGGCTAGTCCAGGCCAAGGCCGTGGCCAGGGGAGAGGGCACCGCCTCCAGGGCCACTGGGGTGAGAGCTGGAGATAGCCATCCCTAGTCAGAATCCAGGGCACCCAGCCCACCGTCCACCCTCTTCTCCAGGCTGCACACGAAGGACCGCAGAAGCAGTGGCCAGGCAGGGCTAAGAGGGCTCCTCCGCCAGCTGGGAGACCCCTCTCTCCTCCCACGGGTAGTCAGTGCCCCAGCCACCACCATGGCCATGGCCTTGGTCTGCTCTAGAAGGTGAGCTCTGGCTTCAGCTGCCACACCCCCACCCCTCCACACGACCTTGGAGCCAACACACCACTCAGATCTGGGCCCTCCCTGGAACACCTTCAATGCCTCCCTACCGCCCAGGCCCCTCTCCACTGCAGAGGACTGAAAAATGGCTTCCCTCCACCCTTTGAGGTTCTCTGGCTGGGCTATGAATTAAACCGACATAAGACAGATTAGCAGGAAAAAATTGTACATATTTAATTATGTACCTATGCACAAAATAAGAGTCTGAGAAGGGTCACAGGGCAGAAGGAGAGCTACAGAGGTGCTGGGACCCGGATCTCCCCGAGGGTGGTGCTACACAAGTTTTGGGAGGGTGAGGAGAGGAATTAGATGAAGGATAAAGGCTGTGTTGTTATGCAAATAAAGTGGTATTAGTGTCCACCCCAGCCCTTTCTTTACTCCAGGGGATTTCCTTCAGGTGCAAATTTCTTTTTACAAAAGGACAGCTTTCTAGAGCTACTCCAGGACCTGAATTAACTCAGAATTAACAACCTGCAAATATATTTTGGGGTGTCACCTTTTGGGGTGGCATGTCCCGAGCCTCAACACCACCCTTCTCCAATGCTCCACGCCCCAAAGGCCAGAAAACTCTGAGCTGAGCTCAGGAAACCCGCCGGAAAACATCCAGTAGTATTCGGTGTGCACTGGGGCACCCGGCAGAAGCGAGGCCCCCAGGCACCCAACACTCCCTTACTCAATCAGCTTCCGGGCTGTCCCGACCCTTTGATCCCAGCCCCAGCCCCGAGACAAAACTCCAGGCCCGTCCGCCACACCCTAGCACCGTGGAGCCTCCGCTCGGGGGCAGGGGAGGCGGGTCCACCCCTCTCCAGGCCGCCATCTGGGCGGGGCGCCCACCTTGGCCCTGACCCCCAGCCCCGGGCAGTTGGGAGAACACCGCGCTCCCGGCGCTGCAGATCTGGAGCCGCGACGCTCTTCTCCTAAAAGTTACTTTAGTTGCAACTGGTGCAGGCGCAGGATGCCGGGGCGGAGCTGCAGGCCCCGGCTGCAGCGGTCTGGGTCAGATGTCCTTTGACCGGCGCAGCGCGGCCGGGGAGGCTCCTCTGTGCGCCCGGCTGGGGCGACTTGGGGGGGACCCTGACCTCCAGGAATGTCGCTGGGGCTCCAGGAATGCCGCCTGTGGCCCCGCTCTTGCTGCCAGTTAGGTCGGCACCGCGGGGCGGGGCTGGACCCGGACCCGGCACGCGCAGGCGAAACCGAAAGTCGGAGCCTGCAGGAAGAGGCGGCCAGACGCCGGCGCATGGGGACGCAGGCGCCGCCCCCTGGGACTCGCCCCTGCCGGGCCTTGCACCCCGACCCGAGGGGCTGCACGCATGCACCCACGGGCTAGCACCCAGCCCAGCAGGACTTGCACCTTGCAAACCCGCACCCTGGGCTCCTCATCTCCGCCCCTAGGGTCCCCATGACATCCGGATCTCCGCACCCTGCCCAGCGGGACCCTGCATCCTGGGACCTGCCCGGCCCGACCCCGCACCTGTCGGGCCGCGAACCCGTGCGCCTGCCGCCCACTCGCACCGGCAGCGCCCGCCCGGCGCCCCGGGCTCCCCGCCCGCGTGCTGTCGTCCTCGGTCACGCGGCCCGCGCCCGGCACCGCCCCGCCGCCAGCTCCTGGGGCCTCGCCGGGCACGCGCGGGCGTGGCCAGACTTCCCGCGCTGGGTGGACCCAATGCCCGCCCAGATGGCCGCCCCTTCCCCCGAGGCGCCTCCCGCTGCAGCGCGCCCGGGGCACGACTCCAAGGGGCCCCAATTTCAGCACCTCGATCTCCCTGAGTCGCCCCCAACCCCGGGTGCCCAGCACCTTGGACAGTGTCCACGATCGCCCTGAGCCAGCGGGCAGCCATGGAGGGGTCTTAAGGAAACCAGGAGGGTCGCTTCGAAGTAGAATCCCAGGCCCGTGAGTCAGAGCTTTGGGAGGATTCAGTGACCACCAAGGATCATGGTAGTGGAGAGGGCCCAGTCACTGGCCGGACCCGCTCCATGTCCGCCCTCTCTTTCTCCATTTGCCTCTTAAACTTTCTTTGTAGCCAGGCGTGGTGGCGCACGCTTGTAATCTCAGTACTTGGGAGGCTGAGACCGGAGGATCTGGGTTCGCGGCCACCTCAGCTACTTAGTGAGGCCCTCCGCAACTTAGCGAAACCCTGTTTCCAAATAAGGAATAAAAAATAGGGTTGGGGGTGTAGCTCGGAGATAGAATGCCCTGGGTTCAATCCCTGGTACCGCAAAAAAAAAAAAAAAAAAAAAAAAACTTTCTTTCTGAGCCACTTTCTTCTGTAGATTCCAGGAGCCACAGGCCAGATGGATAAGCATCTTAGTGACAAGGGACCCAAACTACCCCCACTACCCCTACCTTGCCACAGCGAGGTAGAACAGATCACCAGAACAGATCACCGCAGGATGAGCTCACCCCCCAAAGCGGGAGCAATTACCCCATGATGGAACCGAGGCTGCCCCTAAGCAAGAAATGTCACCTCACCATGGGAACAGAATCGCCCCCAAGGGCTGGTGACCTCCCCAGGGCCTCTCAGAATCAGCCCCGCCCGCCCCGCCCAAGAGAGTGACCAGCTGGACCACGGCCTGACTAGGGTACCCTGCTCTCCAGCTATGCACCCCCACCACGCAAGCCCCGACCCTTTCCTATACAGCCTCAAAGGGCTGCTCGGTGCCTTGAAGACAAAGCTCTGGGCACTGTGCCCTGTGTCTGTTCTTCCTGGCACAGCCACGCTGGTGTAAGCTCCCTTCCTGCGCATCTCTTTGATTGGCGTATTGAAACAGGTGGCGGAGCCTGGTCTGTTAGAACTGTCAGAGACTTTGCCCAAGGACTCCAGTAATAGCAGTGGTCACTGCTAATGGGACACCAGGGTCCCCACCTGCCCCTGTGCCTCCCTTTCCTCATCTGTGAGGTTCACGGTCCCATCTCTTGATCTAGGCCATCTCATTTAATCATCCTCGCCCTCCCAGCTCAGCCTGAGCACTCTTGTAGGGAGCAGGCCCACCGCCACCTGCTGGCTGCTAGAAAGGCTATTTATAAGTGTGTGGGGGGGGGGGAGTACTGGGGATTGAACCCAGGGGCATTCTACCTCTGCACTACACCCTCAGCCCTATTTTGTTTTTATTTTGAAACAGGGTCTTGCTAGGTTGATGAGAGTCTCACTACTTGCTGAGGCTGGTTTCGAACCTGCAGTCCTCCTGTCTCAGCCTCCCAAGTACTGGGATTACAAGCATGTGCCACCACACCTGGCTTGATGTTGACTATTAAACTACAAAGTTGACTATTAAACTACGAAGTTGCGGCTTCTCTGATCCCGCACCTACAGTTAGACTTGCTTCCTCCCTGGATGGGTACTGCCAGCTCTGTCCTTCATGGGGTGCCCCCTCCTTCAGCAGCTTCCTCCTTGAAGGGCTGGCTTCTCTGCCATTTGATCCCAACAGCAGTGTCTGAGCCCAGGCAGTGCTGGGGTCACTCAGCACCTGTCACCTAATGTCCTCTTGCACTTACCACAAAGCCCAGTTTAGCTATTCTTCCCCTTAGGAGAATAAGTAGAGAGATTATTATTATTATTTTGGTACTGGGGATTGAACCCAGGGACATTCTATCTCTGAGCTACGCCCCCAGTACTATTTTATTTTTATTTTGAAATGGTCTTGCTAAATTGCTGAGGCTGCCCTCAAACTGGCGATCATCCTGTCTCAGCCTCTCAAGAGCTTGGATTACAAGGATGCGCCATCACACCCAACTAGATTATTTGAAATCTAGCCTTAGAAAGAGAAATGGGAGCCAGGCGTGGTGGCGCACGCTTGTAATCCCAGTACTTTGGGAGGTGGAGACCGGAGGATTGGGGTTTGCAGCCAGCCTCAGCGCGCTCTCTCTCTCTCTCTCTTTCCTCTCCCTGTCTCTCTCTCTCTCTCTCTCTCTCTCTACTTAGTGAGGCCCTCTGCAACTTCGTGAGACCCGGTTTCAAAATAAAGGATAAAAAATAGGGCTGGGGGTGTAGCGCGGAGGTAGACCGCCCCTGGGTTCAATCCCCGGTACCGCAAAAAAAAAAAAAAAGAGAGAAATGGGGGTCACCATCCTGCCTACAATGTATCTCTGAATTCGCAATTTAATTTTTGATTCGCCAGGCGTGGTGGTGCACACTTGTAATCCCAGTACTTGGGAGGCTAAGAGGAGGATCCCAGGTTCAAAGCCAGCCTTGGCAACTTAGAGAGGCTTTCAGCAACCTGGTGAGACCCTGTTTCCAAATAAGAACTAAAATCTGACTGGGGGGTGTAGCTTGGAGGTAGAATGCCTCTGGGTTCAGTCCCCAGAACCAAATAATAATTATAATTATAATTATAATTATTATATTTATTATTATATTATATATATATGTATTTTTTTGGCTGTACTGGGAATTGAATCCAGGGGCATTCTATCTCTGGTCTACACCCCCAGCCCTACTTTTTATTCATTATTTTGAAACAGGGTCTCACTAAGTTGCAGAGGGCCTCACCAAGTAGCTGAGGCTGCCCGCGAACCCAGATCCTCAGGTCTCAGCCTCCCAAGTACTGGGATTACAAGCGTGCGCCACCACACCTGGCTTATTATTATATTATTATAATAAAAATAATTTTTTTATGGACAAGATAAATGACGCTCCAGGCTGGATTATCAGGTTACTTGCTCTAAATGAGTCTTCTTTCAGCTCTTGGGGCAGGTCTAAACGGGCTCCCCAGGCCATAAACAAGGATTTCCTGGGAAAGTACTTTACAGAGGAAGCCCAGGCAGAGCAAGGGCTGCGTTGCTACTTTCTGGGAGGTGAGTATGAGCAAGTGGCCGCGTGGGCATCCTGTGTTGAGGGTGCAGACACTCCTCAAGGCGTTCCGAGGAGATGGAGGTGCTGGAGCCTGTCTGCCTCCAAGAGCTGAGAGCCCAGTGCCAAGTAGCTGTGTCTACAGGGCAGCTACACTGTAAACACTCCTTTCTTTATTTTTTAAAATTAGAGCCAGGTGGTGGCTTACACCTGTAATCCCAATACTTGGGAGGCTGAGACAGGAGGATCACAGGTTTGTGGCCAGCCTCAGCTACTTAGTGAGGCCCTCCACAACTTAGTGAGACCCTGTTTCAAAATAAAGAATAAAAAATAGGGCTGGGGGTGGAGCTCGGAGGTAGAATGCCCCTGAGTTCAATCCCCAGTACTGCAAAAAAGTAAATAAATAAAATAAAATAAAATATAGGGCTGGGGATGTAGCTGGAAGGTAGAATGCCTCTGGATTCAATCCCCAGTAACACACACACAAAAAGACTCCATGTTCAAAGGGAGTGGCAGGTCCACTGGGGGATGCTTGCAGGAGACACCCCCAGCCCCTGAGGCTTGGAGACTTGAAGACATAAAGTCCGGTGGCCAGCAGGGTGGAAGGCTTTTAACAACAGGTGTGACCTTTTGGAGTTCTGGGGGAAGGTGAAGTTCTTTCTCTTCCAAAGCTAATTGCCTCAGGAACTTCAGATGTGAAGCTAGCCCATTGTTTGGCTCTTGGGGCAAGTTCCGGGCAAGCCTCACAGGGCAAGCTAAGGAGTATTATAGATTTCCTCTTTAAAACTGTATTTTCAGCCGGTAGTGGTGGCGCACGCTTGTAATCCCAGTACTTGGGAGGCTGAGACCGGAGGATCCAGGTTCACAGCCAGCCTCAGCTACTTAGTGAGGCCCTCCGCAACTTAGTGAGACCCTGTTTCAAAATAAAGAATAAAAAATAGGGCTGGGGGTGTAGCTTGGAGGTAGAATGCCCCTGGGTTCAATCCCCAGTACCGCAAAAAAATAAAAATAAAAAAATAAAATAAAATTGTATTTTCCTTTTTTCTCCCAATTTGTCTCCTTTCTGCCTAATATTTTATTTCTTCTATTCTACCTCATCACCTATTTATTTCTTCTATCCTACGTCAGCAGGCTGCTCTCCTGCCAGAGCAGGGCCGAGGGGAGGCGCTTTGCCATGTGTGGGAGTCGCCGAGAACAAGGGGGCCTTGTGAGGGAAAGCGGGGCCCGGGACGCATGGTTTGCAGCTCTGAGGCTGCACAGTTCTGCGGCCCGCTCCGGCTTGGGTCCCTGGGTCAGCTGCCTCCCAACCCCAGCTATCGCAAGGCGACAAGACAGGGATGCATCGACACTCGTGTTTATTTCAGAGCTATGTAAATGTAACCACAGAGCCAGGAGAGCCTGTAGTCCCTGGCCCGATGGCATCTGCTCCCCAATCTGTCCGCAGGTCTTTGGGCTTTGGGGTACATATCAGTTGGAGCTAAGTTTGGCCGCTGGGAGCCAGCTGTTTTCTGGGCCTGGATGTTGGTGCCTGGGGCTCATGCTCCTTTGGCCCCCTGGAGTAACAAATGTCCTGGAGCCTGTTCTTGCCTGGGTTAAAACAGTGCGGCCCAGCTGAAGGTGATTAACCACCGCAGGCTTCTGACCTGCACAGACAGGACGCGCTAGGGCCAGCACAGGTGGAGCCCTCGGGACCTCTCTGGCCATCACCAGACCCCGACCATCACCAACCCCGACCACAGCGCTGAGACCCTCCAGTGCCCGGTGGCTCCACGGTCCTGCTTCCCATTGCTCAGGTTGTCGCTGAGCGTCATAGATTGGGTTTAACTTCCTCCCTCCCTCCCTCCCTCCCCTCTCCATCAAAAGCACCGGAGCAGAGCTTTGAACCTTCCTGGAGGAAGGACGCCTGCAAGGAACTCCGGAAGAGTTAAAAAAAAAAAAAAAAGAGAGTTGCGGAGGCTGTCCTCCCTCACAGGGGTCTTTTTATTTATTTATTTATTTTTATTTATTTATTTTTTGCGGTACCGGGGATTGAACCCAGGGGCATTCTACCTCTGATACACCCCCGGCCCTATTTTTTATACTTTATTTTGAAACCGGGTCTCACGAAGTTGCGGAGGGCCTAAGTAGCTGAGGCTGGCCGCGAACCTGGATCCTCCGGTCTCAGCCTACCAAGTACTGGGATGACAAGCGTGCGCCACCACGCCCAGCTTCTGACTCAACTTTTTAAGAACAGCGATCTGGGAGCATTTATTTAAGAAAACTGGCTGGATCATAAGCATGGTGATGGTGGGGGTTTAACTTGCCTGATCCTGATTTTTTTTTTTTTTTTTTTTTTTTTTGCGGTACCGGG
>PVJS01014782.1:0-39833 GCA_004027185.1 Glis glis | reverse complement strand
AACAACAAAAAACCCAGAATAGCCAAAGTAGTTCTCAGCAACAAGAACCATGCAGGAGGCATCACAATACCTGACTTCAAACTATACTACAAAGCCATAGTAATAAAAACAGCATGGTATTGGCACAAAAGCAGACACATAGACCAATGGAGCAGAATAGAAAACTCCAAAACAAATCCGCACACCTACAGTCAATTGATTTTTGACAAAGGGGCTAAAAACATACACTGGAAAAAAGATAGCCTCTTCAACAAATGGTGCTGGCAAAACTGGCTAACCATATGCAGAAAAATAGAAATAAACCTCACTTTCTCACCGTATACAAGAGTCAATTCAAGATGGATCAAAGACCTAGAATTCAGACCAGAAACCTTGCAGCCACTCGAAGAGGGCATAGGCCCAACACTTCATCACATAGGCACAGGTCAAAACTTCCTCAACAAGACCCAAAGGCACAGGAAACTAAAATGAGGATCAATACATGGGATTGCATTGAACTAAAGAGCTTTTGTGCAGCAAAGGAAACAATCAAGAACCTCAACAGAGAGCCGACAGAATGGGAGATTTTTGCCAGCTACTCCTCTGATAGAGGACTCATATCTAGAATATACAGAGAATTTATAAAAATCACCACTAAAAAAACAAATAACCCAATCAAAAAATGGGCAAGTGAACAAAATAGACACTTCACAGAAGAAGAAATACAAATGGCCCATGAATGTATGAAAAAATGTTCAACATCAGTAGCAATCAGAGATGCAAATCAAAACTACCCTGAGATTTCACCTAATGCCAATTAGAATGGCAATCATTAAAAACACAAACAACAACAAATGGTGGCGAGGATGTGGAGAAGTAGGAACTCTACTACACTGTTAGTGGTATTGCAAATTAGTGCAACCACTTTGGAAAACAGTGTGGAGGATCCTCAGAAGAATGGGAATGAACCTACCATACAACCCAGCAATACCACTTCTAGGCATCTACCCAAAAGGACTGAAACCAAACTACCAGACTAATGCATGTGTATCTATGTCTATAGCTGCACAATTCACAATTGCCAAACTTTGGAACCAGCCAAGGTGTCCATCGACAGATGAATGGATCACAAAACTATGGGATATGTACACAATGGAATTTTATGCAGCCATAAAGAAGAACAAAATTACACCATTTTCAGGGAAAAGGAAAGAACTGGAGAACATTATGCTAAGTGAAATTAGTCAGTCACTAAGAGTGAAAAGTCAGATGTCCCCCCTAATATGTGGGAGCTAGATAGAATGAGACTTAGAAGGGACTCCTGACAAAGAAGAAGAAAACTTTAGATGGACAAAGAAGGTGACCTAACTGAGGGAGTTGGGAGGGGGGTGGAGGGAAACACACTATAGCACATGATGTATATACACAAACTTATAAGACTCAATACTATGCAGAGCACGAAAGGGAGGGAAGGGAGAGGGAATAGGGTGGGAATGGAGGGAGGGCTAAATGAGCAATGTGTGCATGTATGATGCTGCTACCCTGATGTGTATCAAAATGTAAAATTACAATGCACCAATAAATGAATATAAAAAAAATTTGAAATTGAGGAAATGCTTAGGATTCATCAAACAGAAAAGGCAGGAGGTAAACCAGTATATGCTGTCAGGTTCTAAATATGTACACACGTGAACAGATAATCATGTATACACATAGTCAAGAGAAAATATAATAAAACTTAGTGGACATACCTCAACGGTAAGATTACAAGTCATTTTTAAAATTTTTCTACTTTCCTGCTTTCCAATTTTCGATAATAAACTTAGATTGCCTCCATAATAAGAAAAATACTCTATGTTAGTTTATAACTAAATCTTGTGATAAAAATACCAGGAATTCTCACAGAAAAAAAATATTCAGAATGTATTCTTAATATTCTTACATATCATTAGCTAAATCAAACTAGATGAAAACCAAAGTAAATTTTAACATAGAACCATACAAATAAGTAGACATGTTGACTATGTCACATTGAAGGACAAAACTCCTAAACGTCTTTTTGGCTGATGTAGCAAGTACTCTCAGGGCATCTCTTTTGGCTCACCATTTGCTTGGTGATATTCCATGGGACTAACAGGGCTTCTCAAGTTTTCCTTGATGAGGTTTCTCATGAATCTTGTCCTCAGATCTCTGATTTTCTATAGCAAATAGTACTGGGTAACTGGGGTAGAGATAATACTAGATAAAGATAACTGAAGCAAATTTCAGATTTTTTTTTCAGACAGGTTTGAGATCAACCCAGACACATTTTATTCTTGAAAAGATTAGTAGGCTAATCAAGAAGGTTTTTGTTGCCATTGTTTCTGTATTTTACCATGACCCCAGACTGCAGAATCACTACAGTTTGGTGACCAAACCTTTTGATCAATGTATAATGAAGTTAGATGCTTTTGAAAATTAGCTGGGCCACCAGGCAAATCTTTATCTCTTTATGACATTTCAGTAATTCACCTCAAGACAGCTTCTTGCTAGGGCTTTTATGTGAGAAATTCCTTTCCAGATGTATCATATATAATACATGTAATGTAACAGGTCTTTTTCTGGAATGAAAGTATAATTCTCAGATAAAGCACCAATGTTGAAAGATATACCCTGTTTGTCATATTAGCACCCTTTCACATGCTGTTTGGAACAGAAGTCCATATAAGATCCTGTGCAGTGTCCTGTTCGAACAATCCTAAAGGTAGGTTAGACAGATATCCTGACTTTAAAATTTCCAGGGATCAGTGGCTAGATATGTCCTATAACAACTAGTCCTTAGATAATGCTAACCATGTGCCAGGCGTGGTTCTAGGACTATTTGATGTATTCACTCAGATAAGCTTCACAATCACCATTTGAGGAAGAGGATATTACACATGGGGAAACTGAGGCACAAAGATGCTAGTGCTTGTCCAGCTTGAAATCCATGCACTTTGATGCCAGAGATTATGCTCATAAATACTTTATTAGGGTGTCATTCATAGGTTTAAAATGATAATTCAATTTAGGGTCTTCAAGGACAGTTAAATGCTGTAATGTTGGATTACTGGCATAAATTCCAAAATATTGACTCTGGTGATAATATCTCATATCTCTTAGCACCACATATATTGTGCCAATCTGTAGATGACATTTTTCTCAACAGTTAAACCATCTACCAGACCCATGTCCAAGGGAGCTGTGTCTCATTAGGTCAGCTCTTCTTTCCAAATACCCTAGAACAGTGGCTGGGTCAGAAGCATGACCCGCCTCCCCAGCAACTCGGGAGGTCAGTGGATCATGAGGAACCAGCTCTAACATCATGAACTCGCGCCCTGGGGTCCTAGTAGCTTGACCCTGTTTCTGGCTTTGAGCTGCCCCTCGTGTTGAACTTTAGTGTTCCACAAAGAGAGGGCTGAACCGAACCTTCACCCTGGATCTGCTGTGCTGATCACGGGGATCTTGTAAACTATTCAGAGTCTCTGCAACTGTTTCAATAAAGTGGTGAGAATGTTATGTGGAAGGTGAACTTATTTCTTTTGGATAAATCTTACCAGGAGCATCTACATTTTAGTTGTTCTAGCATAAACTATTTACATTTTCCCATCAAAATTGTTTTTCTGTTGATCAGTAATAAAAATAATTTAGGGATGGGGATGTAACTCAGTAGTACAGTGCTTGCCTAGCATGCACAAGGCCCTGAGTTCAATTCCTAGCACCTTAAAAAATAATTCAGTTCTGGTGTCTGAATTTTATACTTATGGTTTTGGAATATCACACTATCTCAAGATACCACCCTCTTTGTAAGAACCTGTATTTTTCATTCTGTAATCTATAAAAAGACAATGGCTATCACTCATACACTGAACTGGTTTGAAAATGGTATGCAAGTGTCCTGTGCCTGCTGTCCCTCAGGCAAGAATGCCTAGACAGGTTCTATGGCTGGATCCAATTGGAGCCTCACTTCTCGGGAATTTCTGAGACCCATTTGAATGCAGTACCCTAGATGCAGTCCTTATTGGGATCATGAAGAAGGTCAATCTTTATTAGACCAAGAGGAGCCATTGGGAAGTCTCACAGGACATCTATGTATAATGCAATCCTAGAACATAGCTCAGAATAAAAATTTAGTGTTTATCCAAATGGTTCTTCAGTATAAAAAGCAAAAATTTGCCTCTAGATTTGCCCTTCTACTCTGAGACATGTTCAAATAGCTCCATCTTGGTAGAGCTACAATTTGAAAAATGTAGAGAGTTCTGTCATTACCAATAGATATCGTGACAGAAGTCCTAATTCTAAGAAGTCCTTTAGAGCCCCCAAGAAGATCAAAATAACTGGTTGTGGAAAGAATCTTCAAAATGCTCAGTAGCACCGTGGAGCGCAGCTCACCGTGCAGCTGCTGGAAGCTGTGCTTCCAGGGAGTCTCGGAAAGGACCATGCGCCTCTGACACCTAACACCTTGAGGAGCCACCCAGGAGGGTCTTTTACGTGGGAACTTCTGTTTCCTCCACTGCCAGAGGACGGGAAGGTCCAGAGCAAGAGAAGGGGAAGACGGAGAAGGCACTCACTGTTTTCAGGCCCTATCTGCTTTACAAGGTGCTTCATTTAATCCTCGTATCTCTGCTGTATGAGGACTGGTATAAACTCCATGTTATGCATGAAGATATTGAGAATTGACAAGGTATTTTAAAAACTTTCCCAATGTCAAACAGCTCACTCAGAGCCAATGTCAGGTCTGTAAATTTATACCACACTACCTTCTCTCCCCCATCTGCCTTGCTTGCTTCTATATGGCCAGGGATCTATTTGCTTTATTCTTTTCACAGATTTTGTTGCATGAGCATAAAATTAATTATCTTCAGGGAGTTTCCCCTGGTGAGAACGGTGTTCTAGACAAGGTAAACTGTCAGCAAGGACGCATCTCTGAATGGGTACGCATGGTACCTATTGGATGGGATGTCATCTGGGTGCTTCTAAATATCTAAAGCTAATTTTCATTCTCCACTGCTCAGGTAGTGCTGCTGACTTGTGCTGCTTCCCAAGGCTTCTCTGACACTCAGGCCACATCCTTCAGCTCAAAGTTCCGATCTTAGTCTTGTTAGTGACACAATAGATAGCTTAACCTGCAACATCACTTCACAATCCTAGATATTTATCACTTCTTAGAATTATATTTATAACATTTGCCATCTCCTTTTAAGCTTCTAACATAATTTTTCATGGCCAATGTTAACATAATTTCTTCATTTTTAATAAAGACAGGATTCATAAACTAAACATAAACATAAACTAAGGAAAAAGAAGGATGGACAGAAGGAAGGAAGGGGGAAAGAAGGAAGGAAAGAGGGAGAGAGGGAAGGAGAAGAGAGAGAAGGAAAGGGGGAGGAAGGGAAATAAAACCTCCTGAATTTTTTCACCAAATTGCTTTTCTTCCTAGGGATCTGTTAACTTTTTATTCATAAAATTTTTAGTTTTACAGACCTAGTCCTTTTCCTTAACTTTATTTGTGTGTGTGTGTGTGTGTGTGTGTGTGTGTGTGTGTGTGTGTGTTACTGGGGATTGAACCCAGGGGCATTCTACCTCTGAGCTCCACCCCCAGCCCAATTTTTTATTGATTTTGAAACAGGGTCTCACTAAGTTGCAGGGGCCTCACAAGTTGCTGAGGCTGGCTGCAAACCTGCAACCCTCCTGTCTCAGCCTCCCAAGTACTGAGATTACAAGCGTGCAACACCACACCCGGCTTCCTTTTCTCTATAGGTGCAAAAAACATCACTAAAATCATACAATTAATGGTGGGGTTGAGCCTTCTCTTTTTAGTATATAGATCGCTTCACTGTGTTTTGTCTCTATTGTAGCTGTATTCACAGAAACAAACCACTTGAGTTATATTCACCCAAGGTTTACAATATAGATATTTTTCTTAATTACTTACGCATTATAAAATATATTACTTAATATGATTGCTTAGGAAACCAGAGCTTTATTCAATATCAGTTGAACCTTTGATTATCAAAAATTACAAAAATAAGAAATACCTCAAGTTTAATTATCAACCAGGTCTTTTTATGTGGAAGTAAACCTTCTGTTACTGGAATTCTTAGGCAACTTACAGATACATAGAGTCGGTTTCCCAAGACCTATAGGTGTTTAATAGGGAAAAAAAAAAACAGAAGACCTCCAGTATACTCTTTACTTTCCTAAATTCTCCAGTGCAATAGAAAAAAAAATACACATTTCTCTGTAAAGCAATCAAAGCTCTTTAATGCATACTTTCTAAAATTCCTGCTTGCATGTAACTATTGGTAGAACTAAATTGGAGAGAAAATCTAATCTTTGCAGAATGCAAGACCTAAAATGAAAAATGAAGGGTAGTTGCAAAAGGTGCTCCCTGCTTCATGCTTACTTTGTAATTAAGTAAGGTGAACCTCAAACAGAAGCTTTTGAACACACACACACACACACACACACACACACACACACATAAGCTGCTACATTCCACTGTCATCGCTAATGCAAAGCTTAGCTGTCCCGAGGGCAAGTAGAATGAGCTCCCCAGTTACTCATCTGAGTTTCCGTGTGGCATCTTGACAAGTGGATGCTCTTCAGTACACAAAACAGCTTCACAAGTAAAAACCAGTTCAAAGGCGCCCTTTGCAGAAAGTCAGCTCACTATCTTGACACAAGCATTATTGAAATGCTGGATTAGAGTCTACCTTTAAGAAAGACGTTACTGTGAAATGTCTCTGCTCTCCTTTTCCAGGATTTTTTTGGTTTTAGTGCTCTAAATTAATTTTGTGTTAAAAAAAAGAAGTCATGATATGGGAGTGTTATTATCTCTACTTCTTGTGACATCAAACAGCACAGTTGTATTGTGAAAGGTTAAATATATTCTCCCCACAAAAGGAAACAAGGAAAATGTGAATATTCCTAGAACCAAAAAGATTATAAAAGATGTTACCATGCCCATGTTTCATTATTCTTAGTCAAAGATTTCAGTGGCCTCAACTGAAGTCACACTGACACACTGAAGATGTTGTGTGTCCTGATGTGGTGATTCTGAGCAGCGGAGCTACAAAAGAAAAAGGCTTTCCTTACACCGAACTCACTTTTGTTCACTATTTCCCCCTGCTCAATATGGTTTTATGTTCTGTTGGGATATAGATCTCTGTCTAAAACATTTTCCACCCTCCTGAATTTACCTAAAAAAAATTGCTTACTTCAAAATTGAGATGGCTTTATTATTCAAGATATTTTTCATACGTACATTTATGAAAATCACATCTGTGACTTTTTTATTTTCTCGTATGTCGGGCTGATACATAGAAAGGAGACTTATGCTAATTCTAGGCACCCATTTTTTGTTTCACGCATTTTCATATTCTCTGTTTATATAATAGCCATGCCTCGGTTTTTAGTTCCTGTTCATTATATACATGATTTTTTTTGGATTGCAGGGGTACTAAGAAGTTGTTTCTTTGAAGTGAGCATTATATTTTTGGGAGAATGGTAGTTCTGTGATGTGCTACTCTACTCTTTTACCTATAAAGTAGTTTGGAATTAAGCAAAAACTAATTAATATTTAACACACTTAAGTTGATTAATATGATTTCACATTTTTTGATATTGCAATTTTATTTTTTAAATGCTATTTCCATTTTGGGCTATTTATCCAGTTAAGCAAAAGGATTCTCAAAAAACAACTCCAAGTTTGGAAATGGCATAGACATAACAATATATAGAGCATAATTCAGATTCACTGCATACAGATTAGTTTTTTAAAAATACTAAAGCAGGTATTTTCACTGGCTTTTTCCCCATTTGTGCTTTTTTTCTGATCAATGACTATGAGAAAACATTTAAAAATCCAATAAAATACAAACCAAAGTGCTTTTTAACAACAAAAATCACTTCCACATCCTGCATGACAATACAAATCTTTCTCAGAAACAAAACTATATTATTCTCATCTTTCTTCCCTCGAATTTACTTTCTCAAAAACAAAACTACATCACGGTCTACCTCTCTATACCTCCAACATTCACTTTCGTAATTGAAACTGCTATTTAAACCTTTTCTCATTTTCTTGGTGTTGTTTCCCAAGTCTGTAAGTAGAATTGTGACTGCCAGGAATGGGAATAGTAAGGAGCAGAGGGAATGGAGAGAGGTTGATCAACAGTTATGTTACCTTTGATAGGAAAAAGAAGAAAGCTGGGTCCAGTGGTGCACGCTTGTAATCCCAGTACTTGGGAGGCTGAGACAGGAGAATCACAGGTTCAAAGCCAGCCTCAGCAACCTAGTAAGACCCTTCAAAACAAAAACTAAAAGGGCTGGGGTGTAACTCTGAGGTAGAATGCCCCTGGTTCAATTCCTGGTGCCACGATAATAAATAAATAATAGGAAAAAGAAGATGTGGATCCTAACACACAGTAGGGTGAATGTAGACAATAATGCATTGTATTTCTCATAGGAACTAGGAGAGGATTTTTAATGTACTCAACATAAAGAAATTAAAAAACTTTAAGATGATGGTTATGCTAAATTACCCTGATTTGATTCTTACACAATGTATATCAAAACATTATACTGTACCCAAGAAATATGTGCAATTATTTTGCATCAATAAAAAATAATAAAGAATCTTACAGCTTCTCTTGACCTAGCCAACTCTTGGTAACATCAAAACAGCTCAGGAGTCATCTCCTACAGGAAGGTCTCCATAAACCCCAGTAGGCTATTTTCCTATATTTGTCCCCTAAGTCCCTATGTTTTCCCCAACCATGGTGTAAGCATGTTTTTTTCTTTTTGGGATGGGGTGTCTCACCATGTTGCCAAGCTGGTCTCAAACTGATTGGCTCAAGAGATCCTCCTGCCTCAGCTCCCACAAGCCACTGAGCCTGGCTTTAACCTTCAGTTTCTAGATAACCGATGCTATGTTAAACATTCATTATACATTGTTTTCTTTAATGCAGTATTCTCGATGTGTGTTCTTCAGGCAAACATCAACATTACCTGGGATCTTGTTAGAGAAGTAAATTCTTGGACCCTACCCCATTATGAATGAATCAGCAATTCTGGGGTTGAGTCTCTACAATCTGTTTGAACACGCTTTCCAGATGATTCTGATGCTCGCTGAAGTTTTAGAAATACTGTTCTAAGGGCTTGGATGTAGCTCAATAGTAGAACCCCACCTAGCATGTTCAAGGCCCTGGGTTCAAGTCCTGGCACTGAAAAAAAAAATCTGCTTTAATTAGAACATGAATTTTGCTCCCTAAAAAGAGTTCTTTTGTAAAAATAAACCAATGTAGAAATGAGAAAGTGCCTTCTAAAAGAATCCAAAAGATCCCTACATGTCTTCTAGATTAGTCTACAGACTCTTTTAATTCAGAAAAGAAAAAAAAATGAGTATTATTCAACTTTCACTCCTCTTTGCTTTAGTTGTACTATGCTAATTAAAGTCATTGAGAAGAAACTTGGAACAGCATTATACAATAAAATTTTTTGTTAATTAGTATTTCTAAAATCCATTCCAAGTCTATTGTCCACATAAGTGTTAGTGTTGTGGAGCATAAACGATGGCATGACACAATTACATGCTTGGCATATTGTACAGACTCTGAGCTTACTAACACTGTTGAGCAGCAATGAAGCAATTAACATCCCAATCCTGGAGTGGTGTTATAGAACACAAGGCATAAAACTTATCAGTAGCTTTCTATTTCCTCTAATGCTGATTACAAGCTTATATGACTTCATTTTCCTCCTAACAGTAAGAGAGGCTTTTGAAACCCAGACTCATCATCTGCATATCATTTATTATGGATATGCTTTTTTGAAAAAAGTCTATGAAAGAAGACGACACTTGTGTTAAAGAATTACATTCAGTTATGTATTGCTGTACATCAAAACATCCCAAAACTTAATGGCATAAAGCGAAAAATGGTTTACTTTGGTAACAAATCAGTAATTTGAGCAGGGCTCAAAAAGGACAGTGGACCTCTACTCCACAGGATGAGAAAAACTGGAGTGAACTTCCAAAAAGAATTGTTCCCATGACCGGCAAAGTGTTGTCAAAGATTGGCCAGAGTGCAGCTGGGCCTCTTTCTAACACAGGGGTCCCTCTGCAGTGTGACATGGGCTTCCACACAGCATGGCAGCTGGAACCCAAGAGCAGATTCCAAGACACAAACATCAAAAGCTCCCAGTATCCTAATGCCATGAAACCAACATGGCTTCCCTCCTGTTACACCATGATCCAAATAGTCATAGGACCTGCCTAGATTCAAAGGCAGAGAACACAAAACCCATCTCTTCTCGGGAGGAATCTCAAACAATTAGTAGCCATCTTTAATTTGCCCCAAATTGTTTAGTCACTTAAATAGAATAAAAATTTGGAGCTAAAGATATTTTGGACATTCTCTGGGTATGTATTTTTCTTTTAGGTTCTTTGTAAAAGTGTCCCTAATTTGAAAGCTTAATTACAGTGAAATGAAGAAAAATCCTGAAAACTTAATATACTCAACAATAAAAAATGTAGTGAAGCTGGGCATGATGGTGCATGCCTGTAATCCCAGCACTTGGGAGGCTGAGACAAAAGGATCACAGGTTCAAGGCCAGCCTCAGCAACCTAGCAAGACCTTCATCAACTTAGCAAGATCCTGTTTTAATATAAAAAATAAAACAGGGCCAGGGGTGTAGAGGTATAGGGGTGTAGTCAGAGGTAGAATGCCCCTGGGTTCAATCCCCAGAATCAAAAATCAAGTATAGTGAAGAAAACAAATACCTGCACCACCCAAGTAAAAATAGGTCTGTAACTGAACCAATAGTGAGCAATAAGCATTGTCTGGCCACCCTGTTTCTATAAACTCTTAATGAATGCAATGTATTGTGGAGTCAAGTGGATGGAATTCTTACCATTTAGTTATCATAATTAAAGTGTTTGGTTATATAAGTACAGCTAACAGCAACTCAAAGTAAAAAAGGGAATGTATGGAATGATAAACATAGAAATATGTAAATTCCTATGTTTACTCAATAATTGATGCTTAATTTTTCTTTTTTTTATTGAATAATCCAGAAAAAAATTTCTCAATGCTCTACTCCACATGACCTTTGAAGCACAAACTAGTTCAGGGAAACATTTTAAACAAAGCTCAAATATACCAACAAGAACAGGATAATAAAAAAGTTATGTAAAGAGTGATTAGATCCTAATGGAGAAAAGAAGGCATGAATAAAAGTAAATATTATGATGGTAAAAAAAGGATTAAAACAATACAGTAGTATAATATTAATATAAGCAATTTTGAGGTACAAATATATCATTCTATGTTGCCATGGGTTTGCATTTAATTGTGTAGATCAATTAAGAATCTGATGACTTCCTCATATCCCAGGCAAAGTTTTAACCTTAAATGATACAATAGATTTGTTGGTTGTTTTGTAGTTGACTTCTAAATCCATTGGTTCAAAGCAGAGATCAACTATCAGCAAGCATTCACTAAGCTTCACAAACCCAGCCTCTAAGAGAAACTAAGTAATTTCAAAGAGTGAATGAATGAAAATATATGACTGATATATCTGTAATCTTACAAAATGGCATTTGAGAGCTGTGCATTATTTTAACCATTATATCGTTGAGTAGTAATTAATTCGAAGCACCGAAGTTTGCTGGGATCCTCGCACAGATGTGTCAGATGCAGTCTACTGCTTCCCTCTTCTGGCCAAAGGTGGAGAGAAGTTTGATTTTTACTACTGAATCTGAATAGGACTGTCTTCATGGTCAACTCTAAAGTCAGATCTTAAACAATGAAAATTTACTGTACATTCTATCGGCAAGATAAAATGCAATATAATTCAGAAAGCAGAGGTTACACTATCTAGGTATCATTTTCCAGGAGGATCTGTTAAGGTTTTCATTGGTAAGAATCTTCGAAGTGTGTAAGTGATTTAAATCAGTGTTTCCCAAGCAGCCTTCAGAATCGGAAATGGTGGTTTCATTGCTCTGTGGTCATGGGGGGAGGGTCAATATGCTTTGATTGTCAACTAAAATTATCCATAGATAGTGGAATGTGCATTGATGGTTCTTACAGGGAAGAATGAGAAATTACAAAGAATAAAAGCTCCAGAGTTTTCTTTTTTTGTGTGTGTGGTACCGGGAATTGAACCCAGGGGCATTCTACCTCTGAGCTACACCCCCGGCCCTATTTTTTATTCTTTATTTTGAAACAGGGTCTCGCTAAGTTGTGGAGGGCCTCACTAAGTAGCTGAGGCTGGCCGCGAACCCGGATCCTCTGGTCTCAGCCTCCCAAGTACTGGGATTACAAGCGTGCGACACCACGTCCAGCTCAGAGTTTTCTAATACAGGTTCTAGAATAAAACGCAATCTCTCTTCATAATCCTGCTAAGCCCTTCTCTGTTGTTACTGATGTTTTTCAAGTTGCTGTCATTATCCTGTGTGCAGACTATCAAAATAGCATCCTCACTGTTCTCCTCTTGTATAATTTTGCTCTCCAATCCATCTTCCACATTTCAGACAAGTGATTTGAGTCTTATAAAGGGCAACGACAAGATTAAATCATCAGATTCAGAGGTTCAAAAACATTTCCCTTCATTAGGATAACTAAAATAATTTAAATCTCCCTATAGGTCTTTCTACTTTGGACCACTCCCCCCCACCAGCAAAACCCCAAAATTTATATTAAAGGAAATAAACATTTACAGAAAGGTTTTCAGCAAATGTTCTTTGCTGCCGGGTGTGGTGATGCACACCTGTAATCCCAGTACTTGATAGGCTAAAACAAGAGGATTGCAGGTTCAATGTCATCCTCAGCAATGTAGCAAGACTATTAGCAAGCTAGCAAGACCATGTTTAAAAACAAAACAAAATTAAAAAAAAGGGCTGGAGGTGTAGCTCAAAGGTAGAATGCCACTGGGTTCAATCTCTAGTATCACACACACACACACACACACACACACACACACACATGCAAAATGTTCTTTGCTTAAATTATAAATCTATATGCATAGCAGCCACTTTATAGATGAGTATCACTCCATATTTCATTCAAAGGAATGAAGCCTAGAATAATAAGTTCTATTAAAATTAAGTTTCTGGACATATTGTGTTTTGAAATATTGATGAGAAATATAAAGCAACTAAAGGAACTAAACTTCCTGATCTGAGAATATCTAAATGAAAAAACAGTCAAAACTCGAATCCCAGTTCATATTTATTTTTTAATTAAATTTAAAAACCTCTCACTTAGAATAAATAAATTAATGATTAAAAATAAACAAAATAATGCCAGGGGTGTAGCTTGGTGGTAAAGCACTTGTCTTACATACACAAAGTGACTGCAAAAAAAAAAATCAACAAAATAAACTTATGCTGATATTCAATGACTGGTTATCTACCTACATAATGAATTGCTTCATTGGCCTGGTCTCCCAGAACGTGTCTGGGCAAAGAATGGCTGAGGTTTTTCCCATGGACCAGATGAGGTCTATGCAAGAAACAGAGCAGCTGGGAGTGCCTAAGATCATGCCTAAGTAGATCCTTCTGGAAGGGGGAAACCATAGTAGAAAGAACTTGGAGCCAAAGGCTGCTTATAAAATGGAGACTTTCTCTGTTTTACCTAAGACACCCAGAAAAAAAGGTCTCTAGTCTCATTGAAAGCTAGCTCAGAAGGCGACTTTGTGCAGAAAGGTGACCTTGGGGAAATAGAGAAGCCCAGTCTAAGGAGCTGCATGTTGGGGACTTCCAGTGATGCAGGTGAGGGAATGAGCAACCTTGCACAAAAGTCCAATAAAAAGAGGCAATCAGTTTAAACCCCTGCAGACCCTAGCTTTAGGTCACTAAAAAAAGGAAGGAAAAACTCCACATGAAGTGGGATGTAGGATTTCACTACTGAACCTATTAAAAATTAAACTGAAACTTTTCTTTGTAGTGGGGATGGAACCCAGAGGCTTTCTACCTCCAAGCTACACCCTCAGCCATTTTATTTTTTATTTCAAAACAGGGGCTCACTAAGTTGCAGAGGGTCTCGCTAAATTGCTGAGGCTGCCCTTAATCCTTTGATCCTCCCGTATCAGCCTCCCAAGTAATGGGATTACAGGCAGGCACCTCTGCACTCAGCTGAACTGAGACTTAAAAAACAAAAACACAAAAATTAGAATTATGTTCTGTTGAAGGAACATGGCTCAGCAGCATTAGCATCATGTAAGATCTCCTTAGAAATGCAGGCTATTCTGACTTAGTAAATCACAACCCTCATTTTAACAAGATCCCCTGAGTGCGCACACCAAAGTGGAATTTATTGACACAAACATGAGCTTTAAAATGCATATTGGCCACCCACCACCCTGGAAGGTGAATGGTCCTATAACTTCTACTTCTTCCATCTCGCTGGCTTCTCATCATTCTCCATTTAGCTTCTTTATGCATGGAATGATGTTACAACATCTGGAGCTAGAGCAACCACCCTACAACTGTGAGGTAAAAGTATGAGGGTGAAACTCATTGTGCAGAGAGCATCAGGTGAGAGAGACTGAAAGAACCTGGTTTCTTGATTGTTGAGCTCCTACCTGAGTTCTCTGAAGTTTCCTCCTCTAGACTTCTTGTTCTGCAAATAAATATTCATTTAAGTCACTTTAACCAGGCACTCTGTCATTTCCATTTATTTACGTAACTAAAAAATAATGGGTGGATTCCAAAAAACTGAATCCAAGAGCTCAAACAATCTGGCTCCTGGAGATTAAGTGAGAGAAGACTTACTTTATGATTTTGAAGTAAATTGCCTGTATAGATGGCTTTTTCTAGAAGTTTGTCTGTGGAGAGAAGGAGAAGGACAATAGATATGGGATTGAGAAAGGATTTCTTTGAAGTTGGAAAGGAGCTGAGAATTAAAATATCCTGTTAGAAAAGTCAGTAAAGAAAGAGCAAGAAATGAGACTGATTTTAGCCTTTGCAGAAATTTTTTTAAGAAATTAAAGCCATAACTTTTCCATGGATAAAGAAGAGTAGGTGGAAATAAAATGGTAGGTGGGAATATGATTAATCTTAAAATCACAAGTAGAAATTTAGAGACATGGATGCATTCTATCTTCCAACTGATGTGAAAGGTAAGGTTGATTTCTGGAAATCCATGAAAGAAGTTGTTAAGATAGAAAACTGGAAAAACTAATTTCTGATCATGGCTGTTGGAATGGGAGCTGGGTAGCTAAAGGACTGCTGGGCAGATGGGAGCCTACATTGAAGTACAAAACCATGAGGTGCTGAGTAAGACATTTCAGAAGATGGAAGGTTGTCAGAGAATGGGATCCCGGCATTTGAGTTTTTAAGGTAAAAGAGTAATGGCATTGAGAAGTCAGCATACAATTCTGAAGATTACATATGGACACTAAATTAACATCAGATGCTCTCTGGACTTTGCATAAATGGGGGGAGCTTTAGGAGAGCAATGTCATTCATGCATTAGGGGAAGTACTCATGAAATGATTCAGGGGAAAAGAATCAAAGAGAAATAAGGAAATGAAGTACATTAGTCAGTTTTCCATTAATATGACAAAGTACCAGAGATAATCAACTTAAAAGGAAAAAAACAAGGTGGATGTTGTATCACCATTGTAGAGGTTTCAGTCCATGGTCACTTTTCCTTGTTGCTTTAGGTCCGTGGTCACACTATACATTATAGCAGGAATGTGTGCTAGAGGAGGCCTGTTCATCTCATGGTGGCCAGAAAACAAAGAGAGAAAATGGCCAGGGTCCCAATATCCCCTTCGAGGGCAGATCTCTAGTGACCTAACTTCCTTCCACTAAGCTCCACCTCCAAAATGTTCCAACACTTCTGAATGGTGCCACAAACTGAGGGACAAACCTTCAACATATGGGCCTTTTATGACATTTGTGATCCAAACTATAGCATGAGGGAAGGATAACAATAGTAACAGATATCATTTATTTAGCATTTAGTATATGCCAGAATTAATTTATTTAATCTTTGCAACAACTCTTGTAGAAGGCAATATTATCATCACCCCCATGTGTGTAACAGAACCGAGGCAAACAGAGGTTAAGTAACTTGCTCAAGATCACCCAGCCAATGAAGAGGGAGAGTCCTGCTGCACATATATACTGGCTTCAATTTCTTACTCCACACCAAATCAGGATTGGGTAGATTACTGGAGAAAGGCACCTGTGTTTAAGAATAATAAAAACATGAAGCATGGTGGGCTAACCTCACTACTATTTTTCTAGAGCAAAAACGAGGGACTCAGCCATCTAGAATGTATACATTAAAGCTTTGGTTGTGCTTTTAAGGGGACCTCAGCCCAAGTCATCAGGTTTACAAAGGATTTAAAATCCCATGTTTCATTCTTTCTGATACAGATTTTTTATGTTGGTTTTGCATCCTGCAACTTTATTGAATTTGGTTATTAGTTTGAACAATTTTTGTGGGATCTTTGGGGAGTTCTACATGTAGGACCATGCCATCTGCAAATAAAGATAATTTTATTCTTCCTTTCTAATTTGGATGCCTTCTATGTCTTTTTCTTGACTGATTGCTCTTGCTACTACTTCCAGTACTATATAGGATAGAAGTGGAGAGAGTGGGCATCCCTGCCTTGTAACAGATATTTGTGGGAAAGTTTTGTTTTTTTCTTGTTGATTATGATGTTAGCTATGAATTACCCATGAGTGACATATATATTATGTTGAGGAGCTTACTTTCTTTACCTAAACTGTTAAGAATTTTCAGGAAAGAATGCTGAAGTTTATCATTTGCTTTTTCTGTGTCAGTTGGGTTGATTATGTTGACTTTATTTTTCATTGTTAATTTGATTTACTTGTATATGTTAAATCAGCCTCACATACCAGGGTTAAATACCACTTGATCACAATATTATAATCTTTTTGATGTGGTGCTGAATTAACTTTTTGAGCATTTTATTGAGGATTTTTGCATCGTTGTTCATCAGAGATATTGGCCTATAGTCTTCTTGTGGTGCCTCTCTCGGCTTTAAGTATCAAGGTAATAGCCTTGTAAAATGTGATTAAAAGTATCCCCCCTAGCTCTGTTTTTTGGAAGACTTTCAGAAGTATTAGTAATACTTCTTTTTTGAATGTTTGGTAGAATTCAGCCTTAATACTATCTGGCCCAGGGCTTTTCTTTGTTGCAAAGTTTTTAATTACGTCTTCAGTTGCTTTGTTGTTCGTCTATTCAAGTCTTCTATTTCTTCCTGATTCAATCTTGGTAGGTTATATTTTTCAGGAATTTATCAATTCCCTCTAAGTTATCCAGTTCATTGGCATATAATTGTTCATAATACTCCCTTGTGATCCTTTTTATTTCTGAGGCATCTATTATAAAGTCTTACTTTATTTATTCAGTTATTTACTTACTTGAGTCTTCTTTTTTCTGTTTAGCTAGTAGTTTGTAGATTTTGTTTGTTTTTTTTTTTTCAAAGAACCAACTCTTGGTTTTGATTTTTTCCTATGGTTTTCCTGTTCTTTCATTTTTTTAATTGGAGCAATTTTTTTCAGGTAGCAAAGCTTTGCCATCATTGTTATAAAAATATAAATGTTCCTATCTTCTTGTATCCTCTGTCACATTTTTTGAAACTAATGGAAATAATGTGTCCTCAAAGAACTAAAAAACAACTTGTCTGGGTTCATGTCCTTTTTAATGTAATATTTTAGATTAAAAAACTTAGACTCTTATTAAATATTCAAAAATCACCTTTTTTCTTGAATCAAGAAATACACATATTTCCTTGACAATCATATTATTTATTAACACATTTGAACTTACTAGTGTAAATTAAAACTTTTATACTTCTCCTTGGGACACAGTTGATTACTTATGCAATATCTATTGCTTTTTCTCCTTTGCTAAAAATTTTGTGGGCACAGTACTGTGCTCAACTAAAAGTGTTTAATCATTTAGCTTCCTTTGTAATTATGATTAACCATGCCACATATTTCTGCAGCAAGGAAAGCTGGCCTCTCTCTCCAGTCAAAAATGCAAGTTAATGAAGATAAAGCTTTTAAGTTCCTTTCTTCCTGCCTGGAATGCAGAGGCACTGCCTGCAATGCCTAGAAGTGTACCAGCAACCATAGACCATGAAGCTGATAGAAAAAAAGAAGAGGAAAACAAAGTTACACGAATCTTAGAGCTTGATGGTAGTGTTGAGCTGCCATTCCAGCCCTAGCTAGCTTACTTTTTGAGCTCCTGTTGCCCACAGAAAATAGAATTCACTCTATTTTCCACTCCAGTAGATATTGTTATTGGCATAAAACACAGCTCTAAATGATATACTCTCTACCTGAAGTTGAGAACTGATGTTCATTGAGTGCTTATATTATGCCACATATTGTGGTAAGTATTTTACAGGTTTACCTTTGCACTGTCTTATGGAGTAGGTTTTACTATTAAACTAGTTCTATGAAAGAAAAGCAGATAGTTAATAATTCACAAGTGAAAAATTTTAAACCTAGGGAAACTTTGTTTCTTTTTTTTGTGTGTGGTACCGGGGATTGAACCCAGGGGTGTTCTACCTCTGAGCTACACCCCCGGCCCTATTTTGTATACTTTATTTTGAAACCGTGTCTCACAAAGTTGTGGAGGGCCTCACTAAGGAGAGAGACAGAGAGAGAGAGAGAGAGAGAGAGAGAGACAGACAGACAGACAGACAGAGAGCTGAGGCTGGCCGCGAACCCGGATCCTCCAGTCTCCGCCTCCCAAAGTACTGGGATTACAAGTGTGCGCCACCATGCCCGGCTGGGAAATTTTATTTGAATTTAAAAACTCTTAATCTTGTATGTAAAGCCACTGTGTGTGTGTGTGTGTGTGTGTGTGTGTGTGTGTGTGTGTGTGTATAAATGCATATAACACAGTATCTTGCCCATAGTAAATGCTCATTAAGTGGGTAGTATTGGTTTTCTTGTTAGTAATAATGCTATTATCATACCTATACTAATATTATAATAAGCTTGTATTTTATAGTTTTCCTTTTTACTCTTGCTAGAAATTTGGTTATGAATTAGCTATTTAAAGAAAATAGTTATGGAATATTTTTGTCAATTGAATTCAGTTTTTCAATACAGTTATTTTTAATTCCTGCTATTTCTTTTAAGTTATTTTTACATCTTTATATGGCTTCAAATTGGCTTCTTTCAATTACTTTACTTTTCTATAATGAAGCTAGTAAATGCAATGGTTTTTTTCTTTAAAAGTATGGCTTTAATGTCAGGGTTGATATATAAATATTCATTTTTCCCTTTGACTTAATAAATAACTAAAAATTAAAATAAAGCTACTTTTCAAATAATCAAGTAGTGGTTTGATGGAGTTATATATTTTACTAATTTCCATTTTGACTTTATTATAATAAAATGTTTATTTTCTGGGGAACTTGTTAAATTATCAGTTTCCATGAATGCTCTGTTGACACAGCAAAAGGTCATTTACTTGTCTTGGCAGTGAAATTCCATGTGTATCTTTTAATTTCACTTTATCCATTATACTGTCCTGATCCTCTGCCTCTCCATCTCCTTACTTGAACTCATGACCTGGGACAAGGAGTTAAAGTCTCCACCTAATATGGCTCCATCATTTCTTCCTTGTATTTTGATAATTTTATATTGATTACATATTACTTAGCACATAAAGGTTTGTGTTGTTTTTATCATCATTGTGAATTGTTCACATTTGCAATAGAAAGGGGTTTTCTCTATTCCACCTAATTTTTTGGTCTTTGTTCTTAATGCTTCAAACCCTGCTTTCTTTTTTGTTTTGTTTCCTTTCATTTGCTGCTTCAATTTGAGTCGTTCTGCCTTTAAGGCATTCATATTTATTGTTATAAATATTATATTGAGTTTTACCTTAGGTTTCTTCTGTGTTTTCTTTTATGCATCTTTGCTATTTATTTACTATTTTGCTTTATATATGGGCAGTATTTATCTGTTTTTGTCTTTTATTTTGAAAGGTTTATTTTTTCCTATTTTCAACTTAAATAAGATTATCCTCAAGATTTTTCTAAACATCCTAACCTATAATTTCTAATGGTTGGGATGACTAGTAAAACATAAATCTATTTTAATCTTTCTACTTGAAAAATCTTCCCTCCTCCTGGTTCAGTCTTTACAAATTTTATGTTCAGATTTTTATTACAACATTATTTTTTATTTTTTATCCATTTCTGGGGGGAGAGTACTAGGATCGAACCCAGGGGTATTCTACCACCAAACTACACCCCAATCCTTTTCATTTTTTTATTTCGAAACAGGGTCTTGCTAAGTTGCTAAGGGTCAGGGTCTCGCTGAGTTGCTGAGGCTAGCTTCGAACCTGCAATACTCCTGTCTCAACCTCCCAAGTACTGGGATTACAGGCATGCACCACCACACCCAGCTATATTCATCTTTGAAAAATAAAATTTTACATGTGCCATCTTTTTCTGCAGACTGACAGTATTTTAACTGGTTCCATTGTGTACTGCTCAGGTCTTCATAGCATGGTTATGCCGTTGACCTCTGAATCATTATCACCCTCACTTGGCAGAAATGGATCTTCAAAGCTGAGAATTACTTTTACCCTTAAAATACAGTGGGCGTGCGTAAGCATGCCAAGTTGACACTTTTTTGTGAATATTTTTAAATCTGCAGCAGAGCTGTTTGAGTCAGATTGGTCTGAACTGCCTTTTTTTTTGTGCGTGTGGTACTGGGGATTGAACCCAGGAGCATTCTACCTCTGAGCTACACCCCCAGTCCTATTTTTTATTCTTTATTTTGAAACAGGGTCTCACTAAGTTGTGAAGGACCCCACTAAGTAGCTAAGGCTGGCCACGAACCTGCGATCCTCCTGTCTCAGCCTCCCAAGAACTGGGATTACAAGCGAGCACCACCATGCCTGGCTTGAACTGCTTTTTTAATATTCTTTTTTTATTAAGATGTTAACTTACCTACCATAAAATTCACTATGTAGAGTGTACAATTCAGTGGTAGTCCGTATTCACAAGGGTACTCAACCATCACCACAATCTAATTCCAAAATCTCTATCACCCCAAAAAGAAACTCCATACCTGTTAGCAGTCACTCCTCATTCCCCCTGTACTCACACCCTGGTTATCACTTAATACCACAGCTCTGTCAGTATAGATTTGTTTTAGATAAATGTTTCATATGGATAGAATCATACATGATGTGGCCTTCCCGTCCAGTTATTTTCACTCAACACAATGCTTCCAAGGTTGATAACTGCTAGAGTATTCATCAGTACTTCATTTCTTTTTATGGCTGAACAATATTCTATTATATGACTAGACCACATTTTGTTTATCCATTCATCAGTAAATAGACATTTGTTTCCACTTTTTGGCAATTAGGAATAATGCTGCTATGAACATTCATGTACAGGTTTGGGTATAAACATATGTTTTCAATTCTCTTGGGTATCCACTAGGGATGGAATTGCTGAGTGTTATGGTAATTTTGTGTATAAATTTAAAGGAATTGCCAGGAACCGTTTAAGGAGCTGTTTTCCAAAGTAGCTGCATCAATTTTACATTATGACCAGCAATATATGAGGGTTCCAATGGCTCTATATCCTTCCCAGTATTTGCTAATTTCTGTAACTTTTAATGTTTTCTTCTTATGGTGATACGAATGGGTAAGGAAGTGGTATTTCACTGTGGTTTTGATTTGTATTCCCCAAATGAAATAAGCATCCTTTTGTGTACTTATTGGCCATCTGTACATCTTCCTTGGAGAATTGTCTATTCAAAACCCTCGCCTACTATTTAATTGGATTATTCATCTTTTTATTGTTGTTATTTATATATTTTATAAACTAGATTCTTCTCAGATATGCGAATTGCAAATATTTTTGAAAAGACTATTTTTTCCTCACTGAATGGTCTTGGTATCCTTGCTGGAAATCAGTTGCCCATGCATGTGAGGGTTTATTTCTGAACTATCCGTTCTCTTTCAATGAGCTCTATGTCTGTACTGATGTTGGCACCACAGTCTTGTTTAATATTACTTGGTAACAAGTTTTGAAGTCAATAAATGTTAGTTCTCCAACTTCATTCTTTTTTTTCAAGATTGTTTTCACTATCAGGGACATTTATTATTCCATGTGAATTTTAGGATCATTCCATTTCTAGAAAAAAGTCAATTAAATTCATATCCATTTCTAGAAAAAAGGCAATTAAAACTTTAATAAAGACTGTTAATTTGGTATGTCAATTTGGGGAATATTTTATCTTAACAATACTAAGTATTTCAATCTGTGAATACAGGATGTGTTTCTACTTATTTAGGTCTTATTTAATGTCCTTTAGCAACATATCACTCTCCTCAGTATGTAAGTCCTAATTTGTCCCTATGTAATCTTAGTTTTTGATGCTATTATAAATAGTCTTGCTTTCTTAATTTTGTGGGCAGTTCACTGCTATCCTGTGATTTATTAATCCCACTTATTGGCTCTAATGGTTTTTCATGGACTGTTTTTTTGTGTGTGTGTGTGTGGTGCGGGGATAGAAGCCAGGGGGCATTCTACCTCCGAGCTATACCCCCAGCCCTATTTTTTATTCTTTATTTTGAAACCGGGTCTCACAAAGTTGCGGAGGGCCTCACTAAGTAGCTGAGGCTGGCCGCGAACCCGGATCCTCCGGTCTCAGCCTCCCAAGTACTGGGATTCCAAGCGTGTGCCACCACGCCCAGCTTTTCATGGACTTTTAATGGTTTTCTGTATATAACATCATATCGTCTGGAAGTAGAAATTTTACTTCTACTTTTCCAATCTCGGTGGCTTATATTTCTTTTTCTTGCCACAATTTCCCTTGCTAGAACATCTAATACAACATTGAATAAATGTGATGAGAATGGACATCCTTGGGCAAAGTTTCCTGTCTTTCACCATTAAGGATGAAGTCAGCTGAGGGTTTTTTTTGTGTATGTGTGTGCGTGTTGGTACTGGGGATTGAGCCCAAGGACATTCTACCTCCGAGTTACACCCTAGCCCTTGTTCTTGAACCAGGGTTTTTTAGGTTGCTGAGAGTCTAACTATGTTACTGAGGCTGTCCTCCAACCTGTGATCCTCCTGTCTTAGCCTCCCAAGTACTGGATTACAGGCATGTGCCACCACACCCAGATAGCTGAGGTGTTTTTAATAAGTGGTCTTCATCAGGTTATAGAATTTCCTGTCCATTCTCGGTATGATTTTGTTTTAATTTTATCATAAAAGGTGTTAGGTTTTATCAAATGCTTTTTCTGCATTTATTGAAATAAACATGTGGCCTTTCCCCCTTTATTTTGTGGGGGTAATGTATCATATTGATTGATATTCTATGTTGTACCAACCTTGCATTATTGGAATAAATCTCACAAGGTCAGGATATATATATACGCTGGAATCTGTTCGCTAGTATTCTGTTGAAGATTTTTCTCAACTAATTTTTAAATACACCAAGACTCTAGAGTTCAGTGGCTAAGACAGGCCAGGGATTTTGTCTGCGTCTTGCACTTGTCACTTAGATATTGTGAAACCTTAAATCTTATTTTTTACCTTCACATCTTTCATCTGTAAATTGAGAGCAATAATAGTGCCTATAACAAAAAAAAATTTTGAGGAAAAATGATAAGTTTGCAAAACACTTTGATACAGACTAATATATGAAACTTTTTTCTCCACTTCGAAGTCTATAAGATTTGTTTTTTAATGTAGTGGTTTGACATTTGCATTAGTCTATTAAGTATGGCTGCTTATACTGATTTTGCCTAAAATAGGGCAAATTTTAAAATTTGCATACATCTGCTTTCCTTTAGCTAAATAAAGTAGCTTCTCTTAGATTTTTCTTTGTTTTCTGTATTACATTTCTTTCATTCTCCTTTAAACATTCAAAGATTTAAATGTTGACTTTCACTTTTCTGTCCTCCTTAT
The DNA here is from genome assembly GCA_004027185.1 of Glis glis. Lineage (NCBI taxonomy): Eukaryota > Metazoa > Chordata > Mammalia > Rodentia > Gliridae > Glis > Glis glis. The sequence continues at coordinate 15,893 of PVJS01014782.1, read as the reverse complement.
CTTCCTTTAATTCCTCCTTTAATTCCTTTGTCATCTTCTGCATCCTGGGAACGATTTTATATTTCTTTAATTATCTCCTTTGCTTTTCTACACCTACAAAATGGCTTTAGCTCCTAACTGTTTCCAAAGTGATTTTTAAACTATCACTATATATTTAGTTTTGTTGAAACTCTTAACTATGCCTTTTGACCCATTATCCTCTATTTATTCTGATTCTCTCCTTGTTATGTCCCTCAGGCCCTGCTGCCTGCTTCTTGCGCAGTAAAAATATTTTTATTTGTAAAATATTTTCCCTTGTTCAGTTTCATGTTATTTTCACAAAACTGGCATATGGAAAGCAATCATTCCCATTTTACAAGTGGAACAGTTAGTAATTTGTCTGCTATCAAAATGGATTATAGATCTGATGTAAGACCAAATCTCCTTAACTTTTACATAAAAGGTGTTTTTCACTTGAACTTTCCAAGTTGTCAATTCTTTCCAAGTTTTATTAGTGCCTCAACAACACTTAGAGTAACTGAACTGTTTTGGTATTCTAAACTACTATTTAATATTATCATTTTTTATAGTTTTCACTTTGGCTTTTAATAATGAACTTATGATTATAGATTAAATTAAAGCCCAAAATTCAACATCTTTGCTACAATAGTTATTCCTTGTTTGATTTGTAGCGTACAAAAAATGTATGGTAAAAAATTTTCCCATCATTTTTAGATGCAAAAATGTCTTGGCTCTTTTATCTTATATTACTCACCAATCATTCACTTAGTTATTCAAGAATCACTTTATAGTGTCTTAATTCATTGTGGCCACTTTGCTAGGCACAAGAGAGCGTCTTAAATTTTATACTACAATGAAAGGAATAGTGTGTCAACTCTGGTTTGTGGATTAGAGAAGATCCAACAGTAATAGAAGAAAGGTAAAAGCTTGACAGGTTAGAAGGAAAGAAGCTTTTCAGTTACATTATTTTATTTTTGACAATGAAAAACATCTCTGATATTGTTCCAACTAGTAACTCCATGATTATTGTTTGGAGTAATATTAGAGCCTCAACACACACACACAGCGTGGCCTGAGGCTTAGACTGAAAATCCTGATGGTAAGTAGAGTAGTAATTATGTGGATTTATATTTTCTGCACTCTGTTGATTGGATCAGAAGAAAGTTAGTTCTCATTTTAAAATTTTGGAAAAAAATATGGATGAGTAAGATTTCATCATTATTTATGAACCAACAGGTGAGTTAAGAAGAGGTCAATCGGCGTTGGGCATGGTAGCACACGTTTGTAATCCCACTACTTGGAAGGCTGAGGCAGGAGGATCCGGGTTCGCGGTCAGCCTCAGCTACTTAGTGAGGCCCTTCGCAACTTCGTGAGACCCGGTTTCAAAATAAAGGATAAAAAATGGGGCCAGGGGTGTAGCTCGGAGGTAGAATGCCCCTGGGTTCAATCCCCGGTACCACAAAAAAAAAAAAAGAAGAAGAGGTCAATCATGCTGGTGGACCTTTGTAAGACTGCCAATGGATAATGACTAAGATGCATGATAACCTAAACTGCAACTTTAGGATGCACGCCTCAGTGACCTAAAATCAATCATGGTGGACCTCGGTGTCCACTGAGACAAAGAAATTTCTCTGGTCTCCTATAACACTTTCTCTGATTTTAAAATCATGAACATTTTGATAAACAAAAATTCAGATTTCAGTTAAGTTCTATTCTTTGTAACATGTCGACATGTAAATAGACAAAGAATGCCTATGGATGGTCAAAGCATTTTCCAAAAGCAATTACATTTTAAATAGACTTCTCAGAGATTCCATCATCTGATTTCTTAACCCACAAAAAGTTACAAAACGGGGAGTAGTCTGAAGAAAGATAATTTAGAATAGAGCGACAAGAGAACAGCAAGAAGCTGTTCTCACCTGTGAAGTTGAGGTAAGCACACAAATTTTAACTGAAGTTTACAACCCATTGCCCCACCAAACTGCATGCTCTGACACTTATGCTAGAAATCTATCTGAAGAAACACAAGACACGTGCACTAGAAACCAGAGAACAAACAGCTCCTGCTGAAGATGATCCGATAATCACAAACAACAAATCACTGGAGGAATAACAATGTATAAGAGAGCTATGGCTCATGGGGTCTGAAAACTGCTATCAAATGGGTATTATCTTTTTTAATGGATAAAGTTGTAAAAGAAGTAATAGAACCATAATGAAAGGACCCTCTTGGTGTGGTGGTATTAATCTTGACATCGAAATCAAATTTGGGGCAAGGGGCTCGATCTGTCATTTCACAATGACTACAACAACCTCATGAAAGATTTGGTAAATTTTTTTATTATTTTTCTCTCCAGTGTACAAATTGAATAATTTATACTGACCAATCTTCATGTAAACTAATGCAGTTTTAAATCATATATGCTATTACAACCCCTAAAGGATTATTCTTAATTCAAATACTATATTTTCTATTCTACATCAGAGTTTCTATTTCTCCTCAAAAATGTGCTACAGTTTCACTCACTATTAACATTTTCATTTATTGTAGACATATTCTCCTTCACTACCAACATAGAATTCTATACTCAGTTAAACTAATATCCTTCAAGAATGAAGGAAAAATATATTATCAAATAGTAGTTTATTTATCTAGCAGCTTATTATCAGAAACTTTAATAAAGGATATTCTCAGAAATGTATGAGCAGATGGGAAATTATCTCAGAAACAAAACTTGGCTCTGAAAAAAATATTAGTAAGCTAAAGCATTCAAAAATATGTGAAAAAACTGTTAAAATTTGACAAAATGAAAGAATAATACTTTGTAATTTAGCTAGAACTAAAATCCCTGTTGACAATAGCATGTAATTTCAAAGGGGGCTGAAAAAATTGACATATTCTAAGATACATGATTAAGGATTAGAAGGATATTTGTTAAGAATATCTGTTAAGATAACTAGATTATGGATTGAAAAATAGAACAAACAGCTTCCAAACAGGTTGAAAAGAAAAGTAAACAAAGGAAATTAATCCAAAAAGAGGCAAGGAGGTGGAGATAAAACAATAGAAAAGACAAAAAATAAGACATTTATAATGAAAAGCTATAATGGCATAACCAAATCTAAATGCATTCATAATAAAATAAATGTAAATGTGCTACAGGGCTACCATGAAAGAGGACTACAAAGTAGGTAGCTTGAAACAAGGAAAACCCCTTCTCTCATAGTTGGAGGGGGCAAAAGTCTGGGATCAAGATGCTGGCAGGGCCACGTTCCCTCAGAAATCTTAGAGGGAAGGTCCTTCCTGGCCCCTTGCTGGTATCCCAGCCAGCTTGAAATTCCAGGTTGATTTTATAATTTATTTAGAAGAGCAAAATAAATTGTACTTAGAAATAAATCCAAAAAATATGTGAATGCATATATATAGAAAAATTATAAAATTTAACTGAGAGATATTAAATATTCTAAAATAAATAGACAGATATTCCATATTTGCTATAGTCTGGATATGAATTGTCTCCCAAGTCCCACATGTTTATAGGTTCAGAACCCAGGTTGGCATTACTGGGAAGCGACAGAAGCTTGAAACAGTGGGGCCTGGTGTGAGACCTTGAGATCAATCAAAGTTGTGGTCCCAAAGAATTGTGAGTCACTGGCCCCTTCCTCCTTCTCTTTGCCCCCCAGCTCATATAGTGAGCAGTTTTGTTCTGCCACACACTCCTACCTTGCCATAGTCCCAAAAGCAACAGGGCCAACCAACCATGGACTGAAATGTTCAAAGTTCTGAGTTAAAAAAAGCTTATCTCAAGTATTTGTTATAGTAACAGAAAACTAACACAGTGTTCTTGGATAGACGCAAATCCTACAAAAACTAATCTATAGAGAAACCAATACATATCCCAACAGGATTTGTTGCTTTTACTTTTGAAATTTTGAGTTAATCTTCCTATTTATTTGAAGGGTGAAAGCCCCGAAATACCCACCAAGTTGGGAAGGAGTCTTGAGCTAATGGATTTCAAGACTTACTATAAAGCTATATAATTAAGAAATGTAGTATAAATGTAGGGGTACATAAATAGACTCATGGAACAGAATAGAAAGTCTAGAAACAAATCCATGCAAAATACTTTATAATGATGTATAACAGACCTGGAATTTCTGATCCATGCGGGAAAGATGGGCTACCAAAAAAGGTGCTGGGCATTTTAAGTTATCCCTGTCAAAACAATGTTTTGGTTTCCTACATTATATCACTCACATACCAAAAATAAAAAGAGAAAAGATCAGTTACTAGTTGATTGAAGATCAACATAAAAGATAAAACTTGTAAGAGATAATGTAAGAGTGTATCTTATGTTAAGAAGTAAGAAATAATTCTTCAGATGCAAAAAGTATAACCTATAAAGGGAATATTGATAAATTCAGGCACATGAAATTTACTCAGGATGTCTATCACTACGTTAAGTTACCATAAATTGAAAACATGAACTCCAAGCTAAAAGAAGGCATTTTGAATGCAAATTAACTAAAAAATAACTTATATTAATAATATAAAAAACTCCTATAAATTAAGGAGAAAAAGACAAACTACCCAATTTAAAATGACTTGGACAGGTACTTCACAGAAGAGAAAAAACAATAGCATATACATATACCAAACAGTGTTCGACCTCATCACCTCATTAATAATCAAATAAAAATTAGCCATAATTTAATATTATTTCATAACAAATAATTGCAAGAAAATTAAAATTCAGACAACACGGTGTTGGTAAAATGTAGAGCAACAAAAATTCCCATATATTTATGATGGTTGTATAAATTGTCTAACCACTTGGAAAACAGTTTGACATTACCTAGTAAATTTGAGCATTTGACTACTCTGATTCAGCAGTTCCACTAGTAAATGTATACTTGGGGAAACACTTGTACATATCTACCAGAATATGCGTGTAAGCACAGCAGTAGTAGCATTATTCAGACTTGTAAAACCTGAAATGAGTGTAATGTCAATCACCAGTACAGTGGAAAAATAATTTGTTATATTCATACAATGGAATATTGTGCAGCAATGAAAATAAATTTACATTAACATAGATGAATCCAAAAACATAACATTGAACTAAATAAGTTAGAGGAAATTTATATGATTTACATGATGCAATAAATAGGTAAATCTAAATCATATATTTTGGTATATACAGGAAAACTATAAAGAAAAGCTACAGAAAAATGAACACAAAATTCATGATCCTATTACCATTGAGATGAAGTAAGTGGTTTAGAGAAGAGTAAAATCAAGGAGGGTCACACCTGGAATAATATCAAGGTGATATTTTATTTCTTGACATGGGTAATGGATTCATGATGTCTCCTTTTATTATTACTCTTTACACCAGACATGAACTTTTATGCATTCTTTTATATGCATAATAAATTTCACAGTAAAAATTAAGCAAAAAGCAAGTAACCAAGAACAGAAAACACATTTTGAATAAAAAAGCAATAGCATGAGCATATGTGTCTGAGAACTGCGGCATTTTCCAACACCCACGTTGATTCTTCCTTTTTATAGCAATGCTACTGTCCCTCCCTTAATTCAAATACATGCAACACCATCTGATTATTAAGCATCCATTACATGACAAGTTCCAGATTATTTTATCCAATCAGACATTAAAAATTTATAAAATTGTAACAATGAAAACTGTGGGAATACGGTAGGAATAAACAAACCAAAAGAATACTACAGGTCACCCAGGAATAAACAGAGCCTAGAAACAGTCCTGCATACGTGGGGGGAGGGGAGCTTGTCATTTGATAGAGAGGCCTTGCAAAGCTCTTGAAAAAGAATGTAATACATGGAGCTTGACCAGCACATAACAGAATGTATAAATTCTTACTCTAACTTATGTGTCTTCCTGCAGAGCAGGGAGAGTGAGTGTTAGTGGCCCCATCCTTGCATTTCAATCCTTCCTCCAGGTACTAAGAGTAAGGACCCTGGCAGGTCACCTGGCTTTTTTGGAACTTATTTCACTCATTACTAAAATGGGGATGACACAATAATAGTACTTGCCTTGCAGGCTTGGTAAGATTAAAGTACAGCCAGCACTCTGTATCCAAGATTCCACATGCACCTTGAGCCAACTGTGGATTGGTGGGAGGAGGCAGGGATTGCATCTGTACTAAACATGAACAAACTTTATTATCATGTCATTATTCCTCCCAACAATATAGTATGACAACTATTCACATAGAATTTACATTGTGTTAGGAATTACCTGGAGGTAATTTGGAGTTACCTGGAGATAATTTAATGAATACTTTGAGAGGTGCATAGGTTATATGTAAATGGTACACCATTTGATATAAGGGACTTGAGCACTGGTGGATTTGGGGGTCCACAGTGGTGGGAGTTGGGGTGTGTGTGAATCTATCTCCTGGGGATCCTGAGGGTACTATGCTCCATTTCAGGTGTTTAAAGAAGTGCCCACCCTCGGGCAACTTCTCAATAAATGGCTAACTTCCAAATTTCAAGTTTCCTAAGTTAAGGATTTAATGGGATAAGGGAAGAAAGGGGTTTTTAAAATTCACCGTTTGTTACTTTTCTATCTCAAGTGACAGATTTTGACTTTGAATAGCTTCAGAGGAGCAGTTATGCCTATTCAACTTCATAGATTCAGTACTGACTACAAAACTTGCCAGATAATGAATGCTTAATAAATAGAGATTGTGGGGCACCGACATGATTTAGAAGGGAAGAGAAAGCAGCATTACTATAAAAAGGGAAAGAGTCAACGTGGGTGTTAGAAAATGCCACAGCTTTTCACTACTGTGTGGAAAAAAAACAAAGCAGTGTTTTAAAGGCCAAATTTAATGGATTCCCAAGGTTACGCTACTGTGAAATTATGCTACGGTGGAAGAGGAATTAGAATCAGTCATTCCAAAATGTAAAATACCATGGAAGATAAAGTAATAAAACAAAGTATACTTTAAGTGAATAGTCCAATTAGCCAAACACCAGGGAGAACTTAAAGCAGAATGTAACTTTATATGAGCAGAACAAGGAGCAACCATTAATACTTACAAGTAAAAATGAGCAAAAAAAACGGTCACCAATTATGCAGTAATATGCCATATCATCCAAACCTAATCACCAAAGAAATATCTGTAGTCTAATGCACCCACATAATTCCTTTGTGAGGCACTTAAATAATCTGTATCCATAATTTAAATAATCCAAGTCTGCAAAAATCAAAAGAAATTATATATATGTGTATTCCATCTTCAAAAGTTAAAATTTATGCCAAAAGAGCAAGTATTAGAGCAGATTAAAGTTCAGGGTTGCTTAACTCTATAATATTTTGATAAGCACTGATTTGAAGATTCATCAAAATGAAATGTCATGGAAGAAATAGATGAGTGCATTGGTGTCATCATTGCTAAAATACTAAAGAAAATACATTTTCTTTTGAAATCTGCATCATCAACATTTCTTCAGGTGACATAAAAAAATTCATAATTTTTCATTTCTTAAAAATGTGATATAAACCTACTCTATATAAAATGTTATGGCAAATTTTTCAAAATAGTTTGTCTTCTTTTAAAACTATATAGCCAAGTGGTTTAAATGTCAGAAGCATTGTGATGGATATGTCTCTATCCTCTAAAAAAATGTATTTTTTATTTCATGAGCAGAAAGAGAATCTAAAAAGCTCTGTTAATTTTCCTTTTTCATTATTGCTCTGGAAATGATCTACTGTAGTATATCAATACTAGATCTTCCAAGCTATTACATTTCACCATCTGGTTAACCTTTATCAGTAAAGCGCTAGAAAGTAAATCCCACACATTAGAATTCAGCCATTCTGCAGAGTTATCCTGACCATAAAGAGTTGCCCAAAACTGAGATAAATTATTATGGAGACCAGAAATGGGCCACATTAACTGCATGATTGAATTCAACAAGGAGAACAGAACCTATACCAAGCTCTAACGTGTAATGCTGGTGATAAGTGGTACAAGTCCAGACTAGAAAATGCTGGTCACTCAGTTCACATTACCCAGCACAACACAGCATGTTGAAAATATATCCAGAAAGAAATACACTGAGGCTTTCTGAGCTTTTAAAAACAAGTATGCCTGATTCACAAGAGCATCTCAATGTTAGTTAACATTTTCTCCAATGTTTCTGAATCAAATCAGATTTGATGCAAAAACCATTATTATCCTAGAATCATGACCAAACTAATTCCCCCGCAAGTAACAATAATAACACACAAAAATTATGCAACTGAATTTAGGTTTGGGTCAAGAGCCCAAAGCACTATGCTAAGTATGGTCCTAGGAAATACACATTTTGGCCTGAAGAAATTTATAAAATGGCCCCAGAAGATTTAGCTAGTATGCCATGAAGGTAGCACCCAGAAATGCCTATGTCCTTGTCATCTCTGCCTGGACGGTGGCACAAGAAAATTACTTGTGACCTAAAATATTCTGGAGATGATGAACAAAGAGGTAAGGTGCTAATGTGATCATCAATGAACATTCGTGTTTACTGGAGAAAGTAATAAGAATGTCTACAATTATGTGTTTTGGTAGTTCAAAAACTACCCTGTCCTTTCGTTCCACACAATAAGAAATTATTTTGGTATTTCACCCACCGGGTATTCCATGACACTCCTCCTTCAGTTTTTTTTTTTTCTTGCATTCCCATAGAATGCCAAGAACATCCAAAATGCATTACCATGCAAATGTCTTGGGTGCCTTTACTATACATTTATATTGCAAAGTAATCAATAAATTATTATTTCAATATTTATTGGAATCTCAGAATAAGAAAGAAGATAGATTGCACAAATTCATCTTCTGTGATTAATGGATGTTCCAGCAGAAGGCATACACTGATGGAGTAGGTCAGTATGCAGACTATATTACTGAATATTTCAACCCAGGCTGTAAATATAGTATCTGTTTCTCTTAGGGACTGTCACACTGAGTGCAGTCTAAAAGGCAATAAATTTCAACAGATTAATTAACTCTTTGGTTACTGGGGCTGTGTGTCACCTACCCTGGCACCTAATAAAAATTCCTTTAATGCCAAGACATAAAGAAGGGCCTCTTTGGAAATGAGTTATTAACAGCATTTCGTGAATAGATGGAGAAATTGTAGCCGAGCCATTTAAGTGTCATAAAGTGCAGAAAAGGCTGCTGGAGGCCTCTGAGGGACGCCAGGCAATACCATAACAATCAAATCTGAGATGGAAGAGGGATTGAGCTGTCCACTCAGAATTTTTATATTGTCAAAGAGCAGCGAGGAAATAATGTGATCAAGAAGTGAATTAACCTTGTGTGTGAAAGGAAGGGGATGATCTGATGGAAAAGGCAGTAAAGTAAAAATCACTCCATAATGCCTACATGGCGGGAGAGCCATGAGGGGCCCTAATGTCTGCAGGCTGTCAGGGAATGGGTCCAGACCTCTAAGTACCATAAACCCATTACCTGCATTAGCCTATAATTGGAATGCATTTATTCATGCTGTTTTAGTTCTTCGGGGTCTCCATGTTGTATACCCACAGAGCATTAATTCCTATAAATGCTCTATCTTTGCAGGCTCCTGCAAACGGCCAGTCTTGGGTGGGAGTTAACAACCAGGGAGAAAGGAACAAAATGCTGCCTATATAGCACCAGATTTGTATCCCTTCTCCATTCCTACTCTGTTGTTTAATTTAGTGCCGTGCCTGCCCCACCCAAATCGTCTCTGGATGCTCTCCGATGAATATCTAGCGAGCACATTTCTTTTTATATTTTTATAAATTTCCAAACAAGTGTTCCAACAGGCAGAAAATAAGAAGCGGCAAATACTAACCCGTTCCGATTACTGATACTCAGATAACTGTGATTCCAAATGTAAATTTCATTTTCTCCCTTGAGGTCAGTCCTCAACACATGACACTTTTTATGAAGTTTTACACATAGCAATCCAAAAATAATGTAGAAATATGAATAAAATTTAAACCAATAATGTCTTTCTGAAGACAGCATGTGTAGCCTAAGTTACTTAGGAGAACCAAACTCAGCAATTACTAGCCAGTAGGTGCCTGGCACACAGAACATCTCCCATATGTATCAAGCCCTGCTCTGAATGCTTCACATAGATCAACTCAGGTCACCTGATGACAACCCTACAATGTAGGTGCTGTTTATTGATTGGGAGCTGGAGCTCAGAGAGATTAAGTAAATTTCCCAAGGCCACACAGCTAATTTGAAACTCCCAAAATCTGTCTCTAGGACTCCAGGTTCTTAGCTACTTTGCAAAATTGCCTCACCAAAACATACAACTTGAATTGCTCTTTCCAAGTAATGGATATTGTATTTGTGCTTTAATAATTAATTAATCCTAAAATTGCGTATGCCTATGCATAGGTATGTCTGTGTTGTCCTCAGGGATTTTACCCCTCCCGCTACCCCTTGTTCCTCCTGCGTTGTCAATCATCCTTCTTCTGTCTGAGAATGTTGCCATTCGCCTGCAGATGTGCTGTGGTGTCTTGTACCTCACCCTCCCACATCCATATTAATTGGTCCCACATTGGCTTACAACTGCTCTCTCCTCCTCAGGTAAAGCTTCCCTGAGGAGCTGTATTCAAGTGCTGCCCGCTTCCTCCTTCATTCCCCTTCCTATTCATTCCTCAACCTCTTTCAAATCTGCCTCTTTCACACCACTCCACAGAAACTGCTGTGCTAAATCCAAAGGTCACTTTTATGTCTTCATTTTGCCCAACCTTTGGCAAACAGAACACAATTAACCACTCTCTCCTTCTTGGAAATCACTCCCTTGGCGGTTTCCCCGACACCACTACTTTCTGCCCTTCCTCCTGCCTCTTCCCTCACCTGGTCCTCTTCTGCAGGCTCCTGCTCCCTCCCAGCTTTTAGGTGTTGCTGCTCTGCAGGGCCTGGGTATGGTCCTCCACTCTGCGTTGGCCTAGCCACCTACTACGTGGATTCAAAACCCAGCTTCTTGCTGATTATGCTTACATTTTTAGCTCATTTCATTCCAAATGTGAATACCCAACTACTGCCTGACATTTCAACTTAGATGTCATATGGGCCTATCAGATTTAACAACTACAAAATCGAACTCTTTTATTTATCTTTTAATTGTGTGTGTGTGTGTGTGTGTGTGTGTGTGTGTGTGTGCGTATACATGCTCAGTACTGGGGATTGAACCCAGGGGCATTCTACCTCTGAGCTATGTCCCAAGCCCTTTTTATTTATTTATTTATTTTGTTTGGAAACATGGTCCCATCAGGTTGCTGAGAGTCTCACTATATTGCTGAGGCTGGCCTTGAATCTGCGATCTTCCTGTCTCAGTCTCCCAAGTACTGGGATTACAGGCATGTGCCACTATGTCCTGCTTCTAAGTAGAGCTTTTGATTTCCATGTGTGGCCTGTAATCTTCCCTCCACACATACACAAATTGAGAGAGAGAGAGAGAGAGAGAGAGAGAGAGGAGAGAGAGAGAGAAATTGAAAAACAAAAACAATAACAACAAAAAAAACCACTTTCATCCAGCTACCTTCTTTATGGGTGTTTAAGTCAGAAATCTGGGTCACTCTTGGCTCTCCCCCATTTCTTGTCATGCCCCACATCCAGCCCATGGGCATGTCTCTAAAGCCCCTGCTCTCTCCATCTCACTGGCCCCAGCTATCTGCTGAAAGGTAGATATTTTACCCAGTTCTGGACACCAAGAATGAGGGAGAGATTTTCCTTTATCTATAAGAAGACACACAGAAGGAAATGCCTTTTTTGTCCAGGGGGTGATTAAAATTGCTGACAGTTCTGTGGTTCTGTGAAGAAACATCACCAGTGTGATGAGGATGGTGGAGCAGAAAGATGGCGTGCACTTGGGCGTGTGATTGGAGCACAGACTTGATCGACCCTGAAGCCGCCCTACTTCCACATTTATCATTATGTGAGCAAAAACTCCTCATTGTTTAAACATTTTCAGCTCGGTCTTGTGTTAGTAGAGGCCCAAAGCTAGCTTACTGACACATCTCTTCTTCAGCAGCTATTTGCATAATAAATCATCTCAAAACTTAGTTGCTTACAACAACCATAAATGAGTCTCACTGTTCCTGCAGGTTAAGAATTCAGGAGTGGCTGAGCAGGAGGGCCTTGGTTTGAGGACTCTCATGAGGTTGTACACCGGGTATCTACCATGGCTGCTTGATTGAAGGCTTGGCTGAGGCAGGTGTTCTCCCTTCCAAAATGGTTTATGTACATGCTCATTTGCATTCACAACTTTGGTACTTGCTGTGGGCCATGGCCTCAGTTCCTTACCATGGGGTTATTCCCGGGCTTGCGAGAGTCCTCACAACATGGCAGGGACTTCTTCCCGGAAAGCACGCAAGAGACAGTGACCTCAGAAATCACACAACATACGCCAGGCGTGGTGGCGCACGCTTGTAATCCCAGTACTTTGGGAGGCGGAGACCGGAGGATCCGGGTTTGCGGCCAGCCTCAGCTCGCTCTCTCTCTCTCTCTCTCTCCCTCTCTCTCTCTCTCTCTCTTTCTCTCTCTCTCTCTCTCTCTTTAGTGAGGCCCTCCTCAACTTCATAAGACCCGATTTCAAAATAAAGTATAAAAAATAGGGCCGGGGGCGTAGCATGGAGGTAGAACGCCCCTGGATTCAATCCCCGGTACAGCAAAAAAAAAAAAAAAAGAAATCATACATCACTCTGCCACACTCTACTCACTAGAAGAGACTCACTAGTCCCACCCAGATTTCGGAGGACAGAATTAGGCTACATCCAAGGAAGGAGAATTAGCAGATATTTTAAACCACAACATGCACCTTTTCTCACTGCATTCTAGTCTCAGTGGTCTTCTTTCAGTTCCCAGAATTTACTAACCTCCTTTCTACCTCTGATTTCTTTCACATGTGAACATGTCTGCCTGGAAGATTCTTCCCCTACCTAGCTTTCCTTGAACACCTTTCTATAGTGGCCTCTCTCATCCCATTGATCTTAGTTATTGCCCCTTGTATGTTGCTGTGGCTAGTTTACCATTACATTCCCAATTTCTACTGTCTTGTAGACAGTAGGCATTCAAAACAATAGTTACTAAATCAATGTATGAATGAAAGTACTTAGGTATGCATCCACAAAATGTTTCTAAAGAGCTGGGAACCCATTTGGTAAAACCATTCAGAGGGAAATGTCTAAGATGATAAGGTGCTTAAGAAGTTTAATATGGAAAGTGACATTATAGCTATCTTTTAAATATTTAAAGCACTATCACTGGGGAAAAGATTAAGTTTAATCTTCATAATTCATGAAGTTGAATTAGAATGAATGGGTAAAAATTATGGAAAAACAGACTTTAGTTGAATAAGAGAAAGACCTTTCTAATGATTAGAGTTATCTAAAAAAGTCAAATCTGGCCACTTATGAGAGAAGTCTTATCATTTTAAATGTTCAAGCATATGATGTAAGACAACCTGCCTGCAATATTGGGTAGGAAATTTAGATATGGGAATTCATTATACCAGATGACTATTTTACATTCTGAAACACTATAAGCCTTAACAAAATATACATTTTAAAAGTTCTAATATTTTTGTGGGACATAATAAAGAAACAACAAAATCCATAAGAAAAAATTTCTTTCTATATTCATGCCTTGGGAGATCATGATTATGCAGAAGATGAATTTTTAGAAAACATTGTTCTTCTAATTATAAAAGAAGTATGTTTAGTTTTAAATCTAACTGTTATCATATATTGACATAATATAGACATTGTTCTTGGAGCTAGAGATTTTAATTGAATATTTCACTATGAGGCATATTTTCTAATCTCTTTGGTTTCTGGAAATAATAAAATACATAAGCTTGAGTTTCTACCTGTGCATTAAATCAATCTTTTAAAATTTCATTAGGGAAAAAATTAATCCTTATACAAATAACAGAAATGTCTTCCAAGCCGGGTGTGGTGGCGCACACTTGTAATCCCAGTACTTAGGAGGCTGAGACAGGAGGATTGCAGGTTCACAGCCAGCCTTAGCTACTTAGTGAGGACCTCCACAAGTTAGTGAGACCCTATTTCAAAAATAAAGAATAAAAAATAGGGCTGGGGTGTAGCTCAGAGGTAGAATGCCCCTGGGTTCAATCCCCAGTACCACAAACACAAAAAAAGAAATGCCTTTCAATAGGTGGATAGATAAACTGTGGTGCATCTATATGCGGAAATATTACACAATGATAAAAAGAAATGAATCATCAAGCCACAAAAAGAAATGGAAGAACCTTAAATTCATAATGCTAACCAAAAATTGCCAGTCTGAGAAGGCTGTACATACTGTATGATTCCAACTATGTGACCTTCTAGAAAAAGCAAAACTATGAAGACAGTAAAAGATCAGTGGTTGTCCAGGATTCAGAGGGAGGGAAGGATGAATAAATGGAGAACTAAGGACATTTAGGCCAGTGAAACTCTTCTGCATGATACTGCATTGATGGATACATATCATTATGCAATTGTCCAAACCATAAGGTACACAATGCCAAGACTGACCTCTAATGTAAACTATGAATTTGAGTTCATAATAATGCATCAGTATTAATTGTGCATCAATTGTAACAAATGGAGCATGCTAATGCAAAATGTTAATAATAAGGTAACTGGTGAGGATGGGTATCTGACAACTCTCTGTACTATCTGCTGACTTTTTGTGTAAACCATACAGGTTCCATATGATATATATCATACAAATATATATAATAAAAGATTGTGCACTTATGTGTAAATTGTTTGAAATAATTATTAAGGTATTTGAAGTGAAAAGAGAGAGGTAACAATGAAGTACAAAAGAGTAAATTCCAAATGTGACAAATTTAAGAATTTGGAGAAGTAGAGAAAAGGACACAATCCATACTAAGCCAAAATGAATAAAGGCGCAAAAGAGAAATCTATTAGTGGGTGTACTCCTGCTACTAATAATAAATATTATAGTATTCATATAGGACAGTGTGTTAGTAAGTTTTCTGTTATTATAGCAAAATTCCTGAGGTAATAAACTCAAAAAGAGGAAAGGTTTACTTTGGTTCATACTTTTGGACATCTCAGTCCATGTTCAGTTGGTCTTGTTGCTTTTGGGTCTGCAGCAAGGTACATCATGGCGGGAACATGTGACAGATAAAGCTGCTTACCTCATGGAGGTCAAGATGCAAAAAGAGAGAAGAGGGGTAAAGGGTCTAGTATCCCTTTCAAGAGCACATTCCCACATGGCTGGAAAACTTTCAACCAGGCCCCACCTCTTAAAGGTTCCACTACCTCCCTATAGCACCACAGTCTGGGGACCAAGACTTTACCACATGGGCCTTTGGAGGAGACTTACCCAAACCATAGCAGACAGGAGATACTGGCCTTGAATAAGCTCATGATTTATTGATGCATTCGATGAGTGCTTACATGAGCAAGCACTGGTATAGGGTGACAGAGTTTCCAGATGTTTCTAAACATCAATCCTGGTCCTCCAGAAGCTTGCTGAATGGCATGTGTTACTACTCTTCAAAATCATAAAATTGAGAAATACATGATTTTATAGAAATGAAGATGAGATCCAGAAACTAGTCATGGCTGAAAAGGCTTTCTTGCCCACTCATGTTATATGCATTAACATTGTCATATACACTGTGACAATGTGTGAGAGATCTGTAACCATCACCTTGGCCTACAGGCATGAGCTGCTGTTGCCATGGCAATGTTCCTTCCATGGGGAATTGGATGACCAAGGAGAAGGAGACGTCTGAGCCATCAAGCAGCCCCAAGGCTTGGTAAGGTCTTATAAAGAGCACTTGTCTGGAAGAGAGCATTGTAGGGTTCGGAACACTA